>LPNX010403263.1:21234-43211 GCA_001517045.1 Pseudotsuga menziesii
GAAAGATCATGTTTTAACATATAAGCCGACTAAGACTTAGAATGGATCGAATTGAGGGCATCCTAGGTAACATGTATGCATCATGAATGCTCTTATTATCCAAAAACCTAAGCTATTGAGGGAGATATGTTCTGATAGGAATGTATTGAGATGCCTAGAAATTATTTTGGAGATGAGCTAATTGTATATACAGTTGCAAAGAGAAATTGGTCTATAATGATCAAACTGGAAGGAGAATCTGATTTTGGAATATTATCTATGAAGATTGCATTGAAAGGTAAATGTAATTTAACTGAAATTCAAGATTCTTCCACCATATTTGATAGGTCATTTTCCATGAGATCCCAAAACCCTATGTAGAATTTGACATTCCACCCATATGGTCCAAGGAAGTTTCCATGTTCAAATGAGTGGAGGGCCTTCTGAACTTCATTCTTTGAAAATGGATTAGTGAGAGATCCTACATTCCCTTCGTTAACCCATCGATTGAAAAATCATTATGAAGCAAGAATGTCTCTAATATTCTCTTTAGGAGGGTTGGTGATTAAATGCTTATAACAAGTCTTCGCTTCCATGGAAATGGATTTGTAATTTGAACATTGATGACCTTCTTTATCTCTAATATCCCAAATAGTATTTAGGGCCTTCCTCCCTTTTTCCTGGCGGTGAATAAAAGTTGTATTTTGGTCTCCTTTCACTAACCAAAGCGCCCAACTTCTCATTCACCAATTTTCCTCATTCCAAACTAGGATATGGGTCTTTTCCTTTTCCATGGTTTAAATATCAACCTAAATTTCCTCTTATATAAATCCTTCCTTATAGAAGTCCATTTTGTCACTGATTTGTTGTTCACTTTGAAGTAAGTGCTTGGTTCTTGTTTGCAAATGTATTTTGGACCTAGTCTTTAATAAGTGGATTTATTCAGTTTAGATTATCCTGAAAACAGACCATGGCATGTGATCCTAAATTTGGGTCAAATGGAATCCAATGATCAATATTTTTTCCTAAAATCCTCATAGATCAAGCAATGTGGGATGAATTTGAAAGGCAGTAGTGGTTTTTTAGAAGGAGATGCTAATTCCAATCAAACATGCATATGGTATGAGTAACCAACCTTTACATTGATTATCTATATGCATTGATATGCAGGAGAAGGTTATCACTTAATAAAAACCAATTTAGTCCTTTTTATATTAGCCCTTTGCTAGAGCATTTATATGTCCAAATTGGCCTTGCTATATCTAGTTCAACATCCACCAACAATGGTTTTTCTAGATTACGCAAGAAATAATCCGATAGTGGATATTTTCTAGTACTTTCACCCATGATTCGCATTCAAATAATGTTAAGTTGAGATCACCTCTATGAATAAGGTGACGGTGAGCAAGGATTTCACTCTTAAATAGTCCATCCCAAAATCCTTTATGATCATGTGAAGGTGCATGAATATTAAGAAGATTCACCACCATATTTAGGGATTTTGAGACCACTAAAGTAAAAATGAAATGAGGAAAACATACTAAGGAAGTAATACAATATCATTTGTCCATCCAATTGCTAGACTAACATAGTTACCTGAGGAGTCCATTGTGAGGAAAGGTCATTCTGGGAGCCACTGCTTTAGGATATTTGAAGTTGAATCCGCTACGTACATTGTTTCTTGTATGTACAAAACCAAGGACGATAAGTATGAATCGTGTCTTTTAGATATATTTGTTTGTATGGGATCCCTATCGCTCTCATATTGTGTGAGAGAACATTTTTTTAAACCTGGTGAGTGATTCTCTGTTAAGGTCCCTTTGAATGATAAATTGTCAACCGTCACATACCTATTTTTTTTATAAGACTTACCATGTTCCATGAGATATTTTATTCCACGCATTGAAGATGGAGACAAATGTTCAGACAATGTCAATCCATGAGATTGAAAACCACTCAACGTGATATGTGAACATGTAGCATATTGCCTAAAAGAGGAAGGGAAAGTGTGAGAACTTTGTGCGGTCTCTTTGGTGGCGATATGGTTTGACTCTCCCCAATAATTGTACTATAAATAATAGGAATTTGTGGAACCAATGGAGAGATGCTAGTAGTATCTTTGATTTGGTTCCCCTTCTCCACCAAAGATTCTAGGAAAACGGAGTATTTCCCATAGGATCCTAAAATAATTTCTTCCAAATCCTCAATTTTTTTTATAGGACTTTGTTAGCTTCTTATAGCTCCAAGTTTTTCTTGATAAATTCATACTATAGAGAATCTTGTGGCTTTTCTTCCATTGGTTTCTTTTGTTTCTTATGTTGAGTCGAGGAAAGGAATTCCTCACCATAGTCTGATGGGATCATTACCATATGAGTGCCACAAATGTCTTCCAAGGACCGGAGCGAAGAAGAGAATAGGAAATATTGATATCTCCATGAGAGAACCAATGTGTACACCTGTAGGGCATGTTTTTAATAATCCAATGTATGAAGATAAGAGTTCTCACCATCTTCCAAAAACATGGCATCTGATAACCCTTACGTGATGTCCATATCCATGCAAATAGTGGCAATTGAAGTTAGATATTTTTGAGTTGTCTCTGACGAAACCTTAAGAAAAATTCCAAGGGTATCACCAATTGATATGAATATGCAATCATCCCAAAATTTTATTGGGAGATAGGGCAAATTTGTAAATGTACAACATCACGGGTCATTCTCCAAGCCAATATTGTGCAACCAGGATTGGGTCACATGTGTTGAGGTAGAGAGACTGAGTTAGACTCATTAACTTGGAGTAGATTATTAGGTTGGGCCTACGGATGACAAAGCCTTTAGTTATTTAGGTTATTCCTCAAGTGTTGAGGTGAATTCTTTGATTTATCATAGTGATGATGTTGTCAAGTCTTGTAGTACAAGGCTATGGACTTAAGTGTTCAATTCATGATTCTCATATGGACCTCCAATAATAGTAGGTACCTATGAGGTGGACCTCCAATTATAGATGTAATTGATTCTCATGTGAACCTCTAGATATAGTAGGTATCCATGCGGTGGGACTCTAGTTATAGAGGTGAAATTATTTGCTTGCTGAAACATAAATGTTATGCAATGTATTACGAACCATGGTTACCAATTGCTATTAAGTCTCCTTTAGAGATTAGCTACATCAAGAGTGAATTACTTTAGCATATGACTATATGGTTTAAGAGTAATATAATATGATCATAGCTTGCGGAAATTCTTTTGAGTATAATATGATATGATAGAAAATTAATGTTGACACTTATATACCATGTAGTAATGATAAATAGATAATGCATAGATAAAAGAAAAAGAAAAAGAGAGTTCGAATTTCCCCTGTAATGACTACGTGAACTCGAAATTGTAAGCTTCTTTTAAAGCTACAATGTATTCTTAAGTTAATTAAAGAACTCACAGTGATCACTCCAAAGTAAATAAACCAACAAGATTCAATTAATAATAGTTAACTAAGTGTTATTAAATATGGACTAGTTAAATAAAGTATTTATACTTTAGTTAAACTAAAATACTACACTTAAGTAAATCAGAAGACACCACTTCAGTTAATAAAGTGTTTGCATGATGACACTTGAGTTAAAGAACAATAACACTTAAGCCATAATCCTAACTAAGTTTTCTTACATCTAGTTAGATGGTGAGTACACTCTAGAGTCAGTTAACCTTCAATTATTTTCAAAGATGAAATGCATGGTGCATATTTTATGCATGATGAAGATGTCAATGTAAGGAATTGTTATTCCATGAAGGAAATTTGTAGTTGTAGTGCATGTAGTGCACAATTCCCATGCATCCATTCTCTATTATTTGCATGGTAGATATTATGACTTGTTATTAATGTGTTGGGAACATGGCAAGTTCATATAGTTGATTATTATTCTCTATTTCTCAGTATTCTATGTTATCTAGCACCCGAGGTGCTAAACAAAATATGCTATTGTGTAAGATCGATTTCTCCATTCTATCATTATTATACTCTGAAGAATTCTTGGATTTTTCATCCTTAGTATTTTGAGGGTTTTCCCAGGGTACATCTTGTGTTGTGGATGAATGATTTGTGTGATTGAATGTTCTCTTGATTGCAGTGTTCAACAATTCTGCAATTAAAGCTTTTAAGTTCAAATATATTTATATTTTCTAAAAAAATTAACATGGTATCATAGATTGGGATGTGAAGGATATGTGTTTTGCAATAAAACCGTAATCCTACATAAATCCTGAGGAGTTGAGAAAAAAGTTTTGAAATCCATGACATGGATCTCTGTTCGATCGAAAGATTGTCTGGAGGGTATTTATAATTTTAACACTTGGAAGACGAGGGTGTTAAACATCCTGGAGGAAAATGACTAGCATAGATACGTATCCATTGTGATGGAGGAGCATACATCTAATGCATGGCACATAAACTTAAAGAAGAATCAAGAAAAGGCCAAAAATATCATCTATTATTCGGTTAAGGACAACTCGATGTCAATGATCACTCCGTTGAATACCATAAAGGAATGTTCTGATAAATTGACGAACCTATATGAGAAGAAGGCCCCGAGCCAAAAGAGGGCACTAAAAAATAAGCTCTGTAACCTAAATATTGATAAAGATGAGTCTATGGCATAATTCTTCACCGCGATTGTTATAGCTCAAAATGACACATATCTTCCTATGACCACTTTCCCATGATTTCGTTGCATTTCAACACTTCCATGAGGACACTTCATGAAAGTCACTGAAAAAACACCTAACTTGAAGGATCCATATCTTGAGTTATATAACTCTGTTTGACCTCATCTCTGCACCTCTGGAAATATATTTCTGTTAGCTAAAACTTTCCAGAAGACACCAAAGTCTAAAAATTTCCAAACATACCCTTAAAATGAGATTTTTTTATGCATAAACGAGTTTCCTTAAGGAAACCCACGTATGTACATGACTTTCTATATATAATACTCGCATACACCTTAAATACATGACTTTTTTCATTGCAACTCATATATACCTCTTAAAAATGTCAAAAAAATGTGTTTTTTGAAATTTGGGTAGTTTGGTTAGTTATGCAACTAACTCCTTCAGTTGTAACTAATTTGTCTTCGACCCTGTCTCTTCAGCAACATATAAATAGAGGTAGGTAGGTCCATGAGAGGAGACTTGAATATTTGCATTGTCATGTTGGAGGAATTGGGACTCTCTTTGCCGACACCTTTTCCCTAGTGATCTTCCTTTTGTGTTGCAGAGCTTGGAGGCTGGGTTCCTTGGAGAAGAGAAGCAAAAGAACCACGTCAAGGTTTTGTGAAGTGTCCAACTTGAAGAGAAGGTATATTTGTACTTGTTTTAAATATTAATAAAGATATGATGTCCTTCTTCTTGCCAAATCAATGTGTCTTGTATATTGAATCTCTAATTGTGATTGTATGATGTTATTTATCATATCATGTTTTCATGTTTCATTGAATATAATCTCTTTGCATATGGTCTATTTGGTTTGAGGAAGGTATAAATTGTTTTGTAGGTCTCTTGGGGAAGAGGAGCAGGAGAAGGGCTAGAGAAAGATTTGACCAGCCTTTAGTTTATTAGGTATGGACCATACTTATCTCTGAATCTTGCTTATGTTTACTTGCAGAACTATATGCATCCACCTTTCAACCCCAATATGTTGATGGCCTCTTAAACCCTAGCCATAGGATACTTTCCTTTACAACAAGGATCTCTCAAAAAATAGATCATCTTGTTAGTATTGGAGTTATGTTAGATGAAGAAGATCGTATCAAAACCATCATTGATGGTATCCCATCCTCATGGGAGACATTATTAACTGTGGTAAACAACCGATAAGAGAAAGCTAACTTTGATAGGTTGTGGCATGACTACCTCCAAGAGGAGGGAAGAATTCAGAGCAAGTAAGTGTGCACGAAAGAAGAAAACCTTTCTAAGGGGCCATATCTTGGAGAATGAGTTGATAGCACTTCAACCCAATAAATTCGAAACTATTAATAAATTATTTATTAAATTCAAATCATTGATCATGCAATGCAAGCAATGTGGGATTAAGAAGAAGGAAGAGCAATTGGTGTTCTCCATACTGAGCAAAATTTTCTTAGAATTCTCATTGTTTTTATCTACTTTTCACTCTGGGAAACTGACTACTCCTAATTGGAATATTCCATCCCTTGATGTCTTCACAAAGTCTCTAATCCAAGAGAAATACAAGATTATATAAATGGGAGCTCCAGAGCCTCTCCAAATCAAGCTCTCTTAGTTTGTGAGACAAGGAATGTGCAAGAAAGAAGGAAGAATAAAAGTAAAGAGAAAAGAAACACTGAATTTGAATGAATAGATGAGTTTGATCCTTCAGATGAAGCCTCAGGCCCTAGGAAGGACAAGCATTAGAAGGGAAAATTATCTTACTATAAGAAATGAAACCATACAGAGAATTATTGTATGAAGAAGACCATTGATCAGATGGAAAAACTCCTTGAGCAACAAAATATCCCCTCCCTGAAGGAACAATGAAGACTTAATATGGAGAAAAGATTGGGGATCATGTTAAGAGATGTCATGCATTGAAGGCTAGTTGTTCAAAATCACATGCCTTCCTCATTGATTTAGGAGCCTCCAATCATATGATTGAATATAGATAATCATTCTCTTCATTACAGCCTACTGATGGTCTGAGTATTCACTTGGGTGACGACACCCAAATTTGAGCTGAGGGAAAGGGTTCTATCGAGTTAAAACATGGAATGTTCAAAGATGTACTCTATTTTCCCTCCTTAGCTGCAAATTTGGTATATGTATACTAGATGACACATACTATCCCACCAACGAGAGTGTATTTTCTCCTGACTCAGTGGAGATCTCATATATCTCAATTGGGAAGATTATAGCGAAGGTTGTTGCAAACCATGCCTCCAAGGAATATGAATTATTGCACTTTCTGCCATACTCAGATACAATACAGCCTCAGTTTCCATTCAAAATGGGAGGTAAAATTGTTCTATCTACTCCTTTTACATATGATAATGTTTCCATTAGTGTTTCAGATTCAGAATATGAAGCATAGGACTCAGTTGAATCAGTTGATGAAATTGAATATGAAGTTCACAACGATCTGGATCCAAACCCAGTCCCTACTCCAAATCCTAGGACCTAGGCCTAAATGGGAACAAAAGGTTAATGAGACAACTGGGAACATGATTGGAGAGCCATCTGACATGAGAAGAACAAGATCCTAGTTTCAGAAAGAGAACCTTACACTATGTCAAGCAATTTCACTTCCTTCAGAGAGGTGCAACAAGCTCCCAATGAGATTCTACATGATGGTAAGGACTGATTAAAAACCCTACTCATAGAAGAACAATGTGGATCATATCACTCTTCCTCTAGAAATAAGAGACAAAAGGAAACACTCCTTCTCCTCTCTATCATCGGATTGGAAGAAGATGGAAAAGTTCACATGCACAGTCCCAAGAAACTAGTGCATAAGAACAAACATTCTGCATTACTGCTCCACAAAGATGCATATTGCAACATTTTTTTCACAACTTTTTCCTCAAGAAGAATTTTTTTGTCTCTTAAGTATGGAAGATTGTTTCTTGTTTTACCTACTTATTTTGAGGGGGTGGTTTCCCATAAGGTTTTCCCAATTTCCTCGGTTGTGTTAAGCAGTTATTATTATTTTTGCATTTATATTGTATGGGTGACCTTTGGTCTTAGTTTCCAGGGCCCATGTTGTCCACAATCAAGATTAAGGGGGGTGTTAGGATTATTATTAATCCCCCCTTTGACCACATAGTCTAATTACCTATTTTCCTAGCTTATAAGTTCTTATTCACACCACTAGTGCATGGGGGGCACAACTAGGGGACATCTTCCACTTACTACACTGGACTGATTGCATGAGTTTAGAAACCCTAGGGACCAATCCCTATAATTTAGGAACCCACTATGAGTTCCACCAGTAGTGTCCTTCAATAGACCTTGGTAGGTAAGTAGCTATGTTCAGTTATTCTCCAATTACTATCATTTAGATCACAATTAGTTAGCCTAGCACCAGTTTGCATGATTGAAGGAAGTGTGGGCACCTTTTCTAACCTACTCTCATCAATTAACTGATTGTAGACTAAGTTAGTTATTTGGAGTTGAATTAGTGAGCTCCAGTGGTGATTTTTCCACACTAAGTTAACTCTAGAGTCAGTATGCATTGGTAGATTTGGATCCTATCTTTAGCATTCAAATTCTCCTATATGTACAACCAATGCATTTCATATTATTTACTAATTCATGAATATAACCATGTTATTCCAATTTTGTCTCCATGTTTGTGCAATTTTGTCTGATTAATTGAACAATCTATTGCTAAATTCCTCTCTATCTTTTGCAGCCTCCGCTTTTCATTTGATTACATGCATGATGATGATCATATGCTTCACATAATTTAACACCTTGACCTACAAGAAGAGAATGACGAGTATTAAATGTAGACTCATTCCAATGGCATATCTTGAAAGAGAGTAGGTTGCTTTGAAGCAGGAAGCTTCTAGGAGCATATAAGGAGATTCCTATGTTTTTATGGGAAGAAGCCTCCAATAATGTGTGTGTGTGTGTGTGTGTATCCAGAATATAAATCCATAATGATATTTTGGATAAGAAGACTCTTGAATACTTTTTATGATACAAACATGGAGGGGCACAGTTCTCCCCGATAATATTTTAAGAGGGAGAAGTTAGATTTTATAATCCCTAAAGAACTAGTAAAATGAGTTGATGAACCTCCTTTTAAGAGAAGATCTGGATGGTGCTCATATTTTGAAGGAGGAAGAGCACATTATTCAAGAATATTGTCATGATTGTTGAGATTAGAAGTGTGGAAGATACTAGATAATATTTTCCTTAGTTATGGAAAATACTCAGTAGAGATCCTGAAGATATTAGGACAATGGGCTGTAACTCCATAGCCAGACATATGATCCTATTCAGATTTGAAGGATCTCTAAGATAGTTGAGACATATGAATATATTATTCTTCAGACTTGAAGGATCTCAAAGATAGTTGAGATATACCTGGTTAGCACATAACCATATTTAGGATTTGCAATCAGTACATAGACATGTACAACAAATCATGTGTTGAGGTACCTACATGGTACTAGTGAATATAAGTGTCTCAGACAGAGAAATACAAATGTAAGGATATATGGATTCTTACTAGTGCAGTGGATGAGAAAAGTCACATCAGAGATGTTGCTATAGATAGAGAATATTGTAAAGTAGTAAGTCTTTAAAAGGTTCCTAGTTAGTTATATCCAAGACAACGTACAAAAGGAGCAGTACAACTCCAGTTCATATCCACATATGAGTAGAATTTCCAACATACTTACTAAGCCTCTATCCAAGGAAAATATGATTACTTTCGAAACAAGCTCTGTGTATTATAGAAAGACCCCTCTAATTAAAGAGGAGTATTGATGTGTCTCCAGAGAAAACAATAGATAAAATACCTACCAGTTAGTCATGTGAGACATGACTTAGGATTTCTCCCCATCGATACGCCATGTAGTGATATATGACTTAGACAACAGTTAGCCATACAGTGATATATTGCTCAGATTAGCTATGTAGTGTTACATGGCTCAATTAATACATGCAACAGATAAGCCATTAAGTTGCACATAGCTCAAATAAGTCATGGTACATGACTGAGATAGCCAAGGGTTGTAGTATCTCTTGTGGAATGAAACCACATGAGCAGATACATAGTCAAAACTTTAGATGAATATCGGATGATAGTCAAGGTCTCTGAGACTATCAGTGACTATCATATACTCAAATAAGTTATAGTTAGGACTGTTGGGGAACAATCAAACCTATTAAGGAGGTCAGATATCCGTATAGTTGGATAAGTGGGGTGCTGTGGTATAGAAAAATGAAACCATTTTGAAAGTGGATAGACCTTAGAGCACATCATAGAAAATGGAAATATCACATAGAACTTCTCCATACCACTGAATATTGATATAGGTAAGATTTTATTTGTATGAAAAATACACACTTGATGTGTAATAACTCAAAAATTCATAAAAATTTAAAATTTTTTATGTGACATAAAATGTCTAATATCACCTCTAAAGTACCGTTAATGGTTGGCACATAATAAAACAGTTGGTAAGAGAAACAAAGAGTTGCTTCTTTATAAGATTTGTATAATCTAAAGGCTTCTCCTTAATAGCTGTGTTAGTATTGTTTTCAACTTAGCAGTTGTAATTCTTCCAGAAGTAGAAAAGAAACTTGTATTTTACTGATGCTAGATATACTGTTTATTTCTTTTGCCAAGTAGGGAAAGTTTCTTATGTGTGATCGGGGCTTACTTAGATTTTAATCTAACACAGTGGGACTGATGGTTTCTTACAGGTTTAGCAGGTAAGCGTATGTTCCAGTAAATTAATGTTTATATTCAAGTCAAGAAGATACTTCTCTAGCATGTTTCTGATGCTAGACTTAGAATGTTTTAACTGCAGCTTGTCCCATAAGAGGTAATTTTGATCTTAATTTCTTTTGTTGTTAAAACTCCATAATGACATTTAAACAAAATACAAATGCATGGGTTAAAAAAAATAACATGATCAAGGTACTATGCCAAAGAAATTCAAATTCTGGTTGATTACAATTATATGCAGAATATTTGTACTTTCGTTTATAGCAATTTTCATCTAAAATCTATCTAGGATCAGATTATAGTACTCCGACTCTTTTCTTAGCTTAGATACACATTTGGAGTCTAGTCTTGAACATAAGTACATGATTCTTTTAGAAGAAAAACAAAGGAAATACTTTAGGCTCTAAACTGCAATCTAGCCTATTTTACTAAAAAGAGATCTAACTCTAAAAATCTTAAGACCACACACTCAAAAGAAGTAGATCCATTTCAAAACTTATCCCAGGTTTGACACTATATAATTTTCACATTATATAAAAATAACTATGCCTTCATACCAGTTGATTAGTAAACTTTGATATAAGTTTGTTGATCAATATAGTTTGATACTCTACTAAGTCCTAGCACACATGGTTAGCCAAAGAACTTATTTTAACTTGACATAACCTAGGAGATACTTCTTATTTTAAATTTATGATTTGTAACCTAAGCATCGCTAAAATTCATGGCAATGATATATATATGTCAATCATAGAAAAGGAATCGTTTATATGATTATAGGGTTTTGATTTTAATTATTTGATGTAGATTGGAACCGTCCTCCACTATTGACTTGCACCCTCAATTTGCAAATTATTTGGTGGACACGTGAGGATGGTATCAACCATGAAATGGTTGACTTAAAACCAAACCCTACTCATCTCTCTTCACAGAGTGAAGGTTCCTTCGTTTAGTTTTGGATGAGCTATGAGCTCATGGCCATTGAAATCCTATATACACCTCCATTTTTGTTGGTTGCCTTCTGCACAAACGCTGAGAGCTGGTTTCTTGTGAGGACACGAGGTGGTTTCGAAGCTTTGTGGATTGTTGTGCAAGCTTCTGGTGTATAGAAGTCTGAATCTTGTTGGCCGCATTGTGAACTAAGATTATAGTTTTGAATCACGGTTTATGTGCTTCTGCCTCAAGTTGGAGTGTTGCTCGTTTTCCTTCAGCTTTGTGACTTGGGGTTTTAGTTGAAGCCTGTACACTAAACTCGTCTGAGGTTTTCCTTTCCATGTGCCATTAGGATGCTCCAGTTGCTCATGTCCACGTTTTCTCTAACAATCATCACAATCAAGTAACTGCCGGTCACAACTTCTTGTTTTACAACAAATCTTGGGTTTTAAGTTCATTTATAAAAAAAATGTATTTAATAATGTTCTTCTGTGCAAGATTTTCTCACGGCATAATGGGGTTAGCTGAAAGCACAACTTACCCATTCACGGCCATGCAAACCCTGGTAAGCCCTGGTTACACTAAGGGTTTCTCCTGCAATGGTATTAAGGTGGTCAAAAAACAAGGGATTTTGCTGTGTTGGTTAAAGCTCGGCCTTGATTTACTTGTTAGGTTACTTCTTCATGTTGTTTTGTTTTTGTAAAAGAAAACCCTGAAGGGTAAAAGGTGCAAGTCCTTGAAGGCTATTGCAGCCGTAAATTTTGGGATTATTTGATAGTTCCTTTACGGCCTGGATGATGTAAACTTTTTGCTTATCTTTTAGAACTCGGCTCTAAGCCGTACTAATTTTGTTCAGCCTCTGTCTAGTTAATTTAGTTTTTATATGGATTTTAAAAGTGAAGAAAAGGATTGTTAATAAGTCGAGACTTGTAAACCGATATAGGGTTTTTACCTATCATGAATGAATAGTTACTGTTTCGTTTTATTATTTTGTATAGTTAAACTTTGAACAGGCCTAAGCCTCGACCTATAATTGTAAAGGGAATAAGCCATTACTCTTAAATTATTTCATTTCTATCAATCTGTTTACAGTGTTATTAAATTTTCCTTTTTACAAATATATTTTTAATGTAAATAAATTATAGTAATTTATACTATTTAAATTTTGACAGTATTCTTAGGTGAATACAATACTCTGTTTCTCTCTCAGATTTGTTATTATTTGTAGATAACCTACAATTCCAAAATGATATGGATTTCTACAGAAATGGTTTTTAGTTTTGTTTTCCTAAATTTACTTTATGTAATAAATATTTACAGCTGTTAAATGTTATGATATGGTTAAGAATGTAAAATATGAACTTGAAGTAATTTATTAACAAGACTTATGGATTGCTATCTTGGTTAAAACCCTAGTATATCCTTTTAATGTTCCTATGTTTATTTAATTAACTCTATCTATTATGTTTATAATAGTTATTAGTACTAGTAATGCTTTTGTGAATAGTATGTCTATAAATGATTATATATATATGCAGTTCTTTTCTTAAAAATTTGTTAATATAGATACTTTCAGTAGCTAGAGAAAGTACTGCTATTTTCTGTAATGATTCACATACAAACTATAAAAGAAGTCATTTACATTTTTCATAAAGAATAATAAACAAATCTACTGATTTATCTTAACAACCAACTGTACTAGAGTACTGCCTTATAAAAGTCGTGGAAAAATATAGTGTGGTATTTTCTTTCTATTCATGTCTCATTTACTAATATTCCTATTGTTCTAAATATAATCTACTAATCACTGATATTATCAATAAATAATGCTCTTTTCTTCTTAAACCCCAATATCACAATAACATACCTATCTTTAAAAACTAGTAATCATTTTCTGAAAACAGTAAATAAATTGTAAATAAAACTAAACAAATAAAACCTGTCAATTGATGGGGTGACAACAGCTTAAAGAGGATGTTCCTCCCAACCAACTCCTAGAGAAATCTTAGTCTGCACTTCCTCAGGACCCTCGAGCCTGTTTCCTGGTAGAGTACTAGGTGAAGGATGTATTCCTAAGACCTTCTGTCACCTGACTGGTCAAATTACAACAGTAATTCAATCCTACTTACAACAGTAAGAACTTCAGCCTAACAACTGCATAAGTTCAATTCTCAGCAGTCAACGCCTGAAACTCACTTCAATAAGTCCCCTCCATTGAATTTCTCATGTGCACTTCATTCACATTGAATGATCACATGTCCAAAATGAGCAGCCTCAGCTATCTTCAATGGGAAGTTTTATAATAATGCATAGGTCTTTTGGGTCAGTTTTTATTTAATGAGCCACTTGCTCCAATTTCACTTTCTTGGGGAATCATGACCACAAATATAGGGAAGTTGCCACCTGCAAAAATTAAAAGTAGTTTGAGGATGCTGCCACTTGTCAGTATACTCTCCACCCAGTCTCCTCCACCAAGTGACCAGTTAAAACTCTTTTAATAGCTTCCCTATGTTGTTGTCTCATCATTTATTTATTTATTAATAAAATATAATGAAATACATTAATTATTCTTGACCCCACTTGGTCATGATCAATTACAAACTTAACATAAAATATAATATAATGTTCCTCAATAACATAAAATTATTTTGCAAATTGGGGCATGTGACATGATGTGTTGTAAAAGTTTGATATGATGGATTGCAAATCCATAGTTTCTAGTTTAGGGAAACTATATGTCATATTAGGTTTATTAATGTATTATGATACATAGTTGAACTATTATATGTGATGCTATCTAGCTATTTTTTTAGCCTAAGATCAACTAAGTATCTTGTTGCTAGTACTACCTTTCAAGAAGTAGTGTAGCTTGGGAAGCTACCTACTGGGTTAAAATCTCAAGTCTACAATAATTCACTATAAAAATTTCCAAAAACCCTATGTTGCATGTTAAATTTGAAACACACTGAGTTGAAGTGTCACTTCATCAGAGACATGATCTAGTAAGGCAAGACTTCAGTACACTGATACTGAAGAGAATATTGCAAGAGAAAATATGTGTTAACAAATCCTCTATTAGTGATGAAGTATAGGTACTTTCAAGATAAGATTTTCACGGAAGAGAATGCCTCCTTCGCTAAGAGGGAGTGTTAAATGTACAACATCACGAGTCATTCTCCAAGCCAATCTTGGGCAACAAGGATTGGGACTCATGTGTTGAGGTAGAGAGAATGAGTTGGACTTAGTAACTTGGAGTATATTCTTAGGTTGGACATAAGGATGAGTAATCCTTCAGTTATAAAGGTTAATATTCCCCATGTGTTGAGTTGAATGCTTTGATTGATCAAAGTAATGATGTCGTAAATTCTTGTAGTACAAGGATCCAAACTTATGTGCTCAAGTCATGATTCTCATATGGACCTCTAGTTATAGTAGGTACCTATAAGGTCGACCTTTGATTATAGAGGTAATTGATTGTCATGTGAACCTCCAGTTATAGTAGGTATCAATGGAGTTGGCCGCTAGTTATAGAGGTGAAGTGCTTTACATGTTGAATCATAAATGTCATGTGATGATAACTAACCATAGTCATCAATTGATATTAGGTCTCCTTTAGAGATTATCTACCTCTAGAGTGAATTACTTTAGCATATGTCTATATGGTATGAGAGTAATATAATATGATCATAGCACATGACAATTCTTCTGAGTATAATATGATATGATAGATAATTAATGTTAGCACATATAGACCATGCAATAAATATAAAGAGATAATGCAAAGAGAAAAGAAAAAGAAAAAGAGAATTTGAATTTCCCATGTAATGACTAACACTAGTACAAGTGATCAATTTTGCCACGGAAAAGCGTGGATATTGCCACGTCTAAGTGTTTTTTGTTCCGTGGAAACTATTCCGTCGCAATAGAGACGACCCCTAATTTGCGTCGCAAGAGCGACAATGTTCTATATGTCGTTAGATGTCTAAGCCGTCACTATATCCACGCATGGCCGTCTCTGTATCCACGCCTTCCCGTCGCTAAAGCCACGCTCTGTACAAGGTGTTTTAAAAAATGCAAATCCAAGACGTCGCTATAGGCACGCCTTTCCGTCGCTATAGGCACGCCTTTCCGTTGCTATAGCCACGCTCCGTATAATTTTTTTCTAAAAATGCAAATCTAAGACGTCGCTATAGCCACGTCTTTCCGTCGCTATAGCCATGCCTTTCCGTCGCCGTATCGACGGTTGGTGAAATTTATAAAAAAAAATACTTGCAGCCGTCGCTTAAGCGACGGTATTTGAAATTTTTTTTAAAAAAAAATTACCTGGATTATCTGCAAAGACATATTTGAAGGTCAAATCTACAGTGAGATGCTCTTAGATTTGAAAACATAACAACGCTGGAAATCTGATAAATCTTAAGAACATATGCTAGCTTTAAGCTTGTAGAGTCTGTACTTGGAACTCTGACAAAGTTTAGAGGAATTGTGAGCAAAGAAAACACAGGGAACCTGATTCTCTCAACTGTATCTTGAAGACTCTAGATTATAACGGTAGATGAAGGAAACAACATCAAAAATGAAAATGATTGCAAACCTTTTTATAATAACTAAAATAATTATTTATGGGGAGATCCTCATAAACTATATTTGCAACACTGCTCAGATAAGCCTACTATGTAATGAAACTAACTGACCTTATTTAGGGATGAGCTCTAGACTATTAAACAAACTACAATAACCACTACAGATTCAAAGTCCTGATTTATCGTGTCCATTCCTAAAAAACTGAATCCGACTCCTTTCCAAATTCCAATAGCATTTTCACTACTGCATTTTGCATTGTAAACAAAATCAATGAAGCATAAGCTCTTACCTAGCATCGTATAACACAAACATATAAAACAAACCTGGTGAGGTTTCAAGATACATGAGATAGATGGAGATATTCTGACTTCTGCCTCATTTTGTTCTCTGGCAGCATTAACAATAAAGCCTTCAGCAGCATTACCCAGTAATTCATTTTCCTTGGCCCATGCATTTTCTCCACACTCACTGGCTGATCCCTTTGACCACTGTTCAAACATAGAACGTTGTTGCAACATCTTCAGGTGGTCCTGGCGCTCCTGTTTATTTAGACAACAAAAGTGTCCATATTTTAACAATGATATCCATATAAATGTTGTTAATTGGATTCAATCTTTAAGATTGATAATAATTCTAGTAGAAATATTTTGGTTAAAACACGTGAATGAAGAATGACCTTCTCAATCGCAATCTTTTTCTTTGTTTCTTCACCAAGCTCAGCATCATCAATGATCCTCTTGATTCTCTTTCCTCTCCATCTTTTACTGCTAAATAGGTCAGAAAATATTTTATTGTAAAGTTAAAACATTAAGCAAGTTCCAACTTCAAATAGTTTTTAGCATCCTGTTCTGCGGCACCATTTCTAGGATTTTAGAACCATTTGACATATACAACATAAATCATTAAAGAATGATGAAAATCCACAAAAAAAGAGTAGAAAGCAAATGAAAAGTGCTACAAATAGGACATTAGTTATGGTCTTTCTATCCTTCTTATGAAGCATGTTGACCTTGTGTACAGAAGTAGAAAGGTATCTACCCACTTAACATCATCAAAGCACTGGATGCCTCATAGTGGAACAGAGATGGAACATAATAGATAGCTATGCATTGAATATTCAGAGAGTTATGCATCATGATAGACAACTCAGTCATCTGGATGAGAAAATCATGTCCATCCATAATATAAAAACGTAATTTTTGCTTCATCCAAGAATAACAATACAACTGGATCTTCCGTAGTCATATAAAAGGAAATTCACAAATTATGTCATTAATGGTGAGATGCAAGATACTAACTAGGATCTCGCATTGTCCACCAATATTATGAGCAATAAAGGTAGAGACTGATGATTATATTAATGGGCATAAGAAATCTCAAATTGCCAGAAAAATCCGACAAAATGGTTTGGGCCTTCTTTATTACATGAAGAATCCAAAGACACATTGAATCCTGGAATTCAAATTTAGTGCTACACCAGCAAGAAATGTTGTGGTAGGATCAACTACTGCAGAGAAGAAGAGTCCACTAAGCAAGGCGAGACTGGTTTGTTTTGGATTGGTAGGAAAAGAGAAAACCCTGGACACATAATTGATATCAAGCACAGAAGAAATTCCCACACTTGAGTAGATGGGGACAAGGTTGCAGCACATGAGCGATCACCAGATCAGCTTGCAGCACATGCAGGAACACAAGACAAGCTTGTGGTACATACAAGGCAGGGAAACAAGCCAACATGGATTCACAGGGCCATGATTGTGGATACCTAAAACTCATGCAACCCATGTGGAAAAGGATGTATACAAGATATGTTTTGGTAGAGAACTCCTGCAACCGATGTTGTGGGGGTAAAGCAGAGGTGAATAAACATGTTGCAGGAAATGGAAGACTCAACTACAGAATATGAAAAGGCCACATTTGTAGAAAAGAAACCAAATGGAGATGTTGTTTGAGCTTACGACTTCCATGACCATTGGAGCAACATTGATAATTACCTTTACAAACCATTAGTAAAATTTAAATCAAACTCCATACTAGAACCCAACTTCACAAAAACAATTGGTTCTTTCATTAATTGGACATAGATGACAAAATTTCATGATTAAGATTTGATCTACAGTTAAGGAAAGCCATATAAGCACATGAAAATTATTTTTTGACATTGAGATTAATTATAATTCAAATTAATATATATGTGTGTGTGTGTGGCAAGTTGCCAACCAAAAATGAAATGTCGTTATAACTGTCCTGACAATGACTTTCAGCAGTTAATCGGCTAGTTATGAAATGCATGAATTTATCTTAAGTATATGTACACATTTTCCTAATGCCTCTTCCACAAAAGGTCTAATTCACATTCAGTGCCAATAACGATAGAAGAAAACCCTTATACATTCAGCAAAAATCAAACTTCCTACAACAAATATGGGCACTTATTTGGGTGACTTTCATGAGGAACAACCATGGATCTTAAAAAATATGGACTGTCATGAGCATAATCAGTCACCTATAGCAGTCCTGGGCACACCTACATGGATAATGGGCACTTTTCAACCCCAAAATAGTCTCATACAACTATGAAGAAGCAAAAAGCCAAAAAAATTGAGCATGTAACAACCTCTAATAATCAATCTTGTGTGTGAACAGCAGTAGGAGAAGTGTGTGAACTTGTTATGAGGCGTGCCTTATCCATCGAACTTGAAGAACACCTAGTAAATCAAGTTCTGAAGGTAGAGGATGGGAGGTTTGCTTATACTGATGATGCTCTTGTTCTTGTCGCTCGCATTCTTATTATAAGGACATCCACAGGGTCCAGTTTGGGAGATGACTCCTTAAGACTAATGAATGGATTATTATGAGGTTTCCAAGAAGTAGAATTTCTCCAAATTTGAATGCCCCTTTCTCAGGCCTCATCAATGGGACATCTTCCCAAAGATAAGGATTGCAATGAACTTTCATATTCTATCCAACCTGAAGATACGGATTGCAATGAACTTCCATATACTATCCAACCTGAACCTGAAGATAAGGACTGCAACTTAAATTCAGAGCTCTATGATTACGCCGGATATTCGACCTTGGACATACCTCTCTGCAGTAATGTTGTTGGATAGGTCTCGTCTTCCCTAACACTTAGAAGGCTAAGCAATTGAACAATGATTCTTCTAGTGGCAGTAACTCTTGCAACATGCAAATTGCTGTTCATCACACTCATAGTGATGGAAGCCTAAAACACAGACCTGCTAATTACTGTCGATATTCTATTTACATCGCTTCAAAACATCCTCTGTTATAACAAATGATGCCATAGATAAGACCACTCTGTCTCTAATGCAGTATTGAACAAACTTTTCTTTATTTCTATGGCTTCTTACTAAGACAATGACTATAATGCGTGGACTCAGAGCACTCGCCCAAACATAATTATTTATCTGTAAGAAGACTTACCTTGTTTCTTGAAGCAATCGATTTAAAATGAAACAATGCGTTGCTCTCTGGTTACCCTCGTGGAGCACTATCACTGGGCACAATCACCAATAGCAGTCTGTAATCCCTCGAATCCTTTGACCACCATTTACCTATTAATACACTCGCAAATACCATCTAAAGGTTGGGTGCATTTGTTGATGTCCTCGAAACTAATATTTTCACTTATATACTCCACAGGTGGGCATTCTAGCATGCATTCTTCCACAGACTGGGCATATAGTATGTATATTTCACGACTGGACATTTTTCTTTGTTTATGTATCGAAGGATGACATCTCCCAAATATATGTTGAAATTCAACCCATACTCCCTTAAAAACCGGCACGATGTATATATTGGAGTTACTACAACAATACAAGTCAGACTCTAGGGTATCGATCAGTATACATTACTCTTTTATAACAAATGCTCAAAGCAATCACAATTTACAACACTCAACACATTCCTCATTCAGTGTAAAACATAGTATTCATAGGAACATAGTACATATGTCTCAATCTGGGAAGTCAGCTCAGCCTGTCCGAGTTCTTCTTTACTCAATAAGATCTAAGAATCTCTCCCTCTTCACTATGAAGTCAATTGCATACCGTAGTGGTCTATAAACAATGTGGCGTTGTTTTCCATTGGGCCACATCCACTAAAATCATGATAACAAAGCTGCACATAATCATAAAAAACTCTTCTTAATGATATCTTTAAATAACAATTCAATTACAATGATTAGAAAAGGCTTATAAATCAAATAAATCAGCCCAGTAAATCAAATCCAAATGTGGATGAGAAATAGTGCAAATCTTGCAATAGAGATGTTAAATAAAGATATGTAAAAGATCTGCATAACTACCCAAGAGTTGACAAGGATTTATTAATGTTGGCAGCTTCTTTCAGATGATCGCCTTCTGCACCAGAGCTTTTCTGCCTATTTTAAAGTTAACAAAGAACGATCAGCTAACAGTCTGGAAAATGGTTCTGTAAAACTTAAAAAAGCTCTGGCTTTAACAAAATGCAGGTTTTAAGATACCTCTCTGAACCAGCTAGATCCACTAGATTAAGCCTTCCATAACGAATGTTGGCCATGGAGTCCTTTTCCCATTGGCTCTCAATTACACAGGTAAAAACACTATGTGATCTACTACTCTCATGATTCATATTGGTCACTGCAACTCTTCTATTTGCAGCTCCCTGATAATCACAAGAACCATGACAATTTTAAGTTAAATGCAAATAATTGGCTTAAATTTGAACTAATCAAATTGAACATAAAGAGACTTGTCTTGTAAAGTACCAGAAGCAAAAGTTGAACAACATCATGCACATTTGTCACTTCAATCTCTGTAAGGTTTTCAACATATACACCCTTTCCAACATCTTCTCTCAACTGCACAAAAAACAATATACCTTGAAAATTAGAAGCTTAACTAATGAAATCTTGCTGCCTGTGCTAATCACTACAAACGTAAACCTTCACACTATGCTCTTTGTATAATGTTTGAAGCTGAGAGAGTATATCTAGAATGATATTTGCCAGCTGTGATAGCTCCCCTGTATGGCCAAAATGAACATTATGGCGCAGAATTCTGCTAAACCTTATGAAGTATTCAATTTCAAACAGCTTGTCTCTGCCCAATTTGAGGAGGGAGTCTACAGGAGGTTCGCCCTTTATGTAGTTAGATTACCTTTGAAGGAGATGTAAATAAAACCAGCACTGGAGGTGACCGTTTGGCAGTTCTATTTGTTGTGATTTGGCCAGAACGCATCCTACAGGAAATCAGAGGCTTGGAGGGTTATAAAAATGAACCAATGAACAGCGGGCCTTACCCTCAGCCAAGAGACAAATTTGACATTAACTATGTGCTTGACAGCCTGCTGACATTAACTGTGTCCATGAGACACCATTTCTTGAAGGAAGTTTGCAAGGCACATCCCATGCATCTTTTAGATTGCCCCACACTACCTGTTCATGTCTATGACAGCAATCCCTTCCGTTTTTTTCCATAAAATTGAAAACTTGATATCTATGTTTTTCAAATAAAGGGTATTCAAATCAACAAATCTGATCCCCATGCATTTTGCTATAAAAATCATTCTAATATTCGGTATGTTTTGTTTGGGGCTAGGGGCAAAGCATAGATCAGTTCCAATCACCAAGGGAAATAATGTATCCGCTAGTATCATCAGTGGACGTGAGAGCCCCACACGCAAATGAAATTGTTGGGTATGCTACATAACTGCCACTTTCTTTTTCCAAAGAAGAAATTTGGGTTGGATTAGTATTAGTTCAATCAGTCAAAGGTACACCTCTTTGTGATGATATGTGCCCAGAATGGGCACATATGGGCAACTTTAAAACTCTCAACATGAAAGAACAAAAACCCTATGAAAGAACAAAGCATTGATATAAATTGCTATAAACCCTATGTCTCTGGAGATCTGTTTTCAGAGGCTAGCAGGCAAGTAGTCATCTCTGATGGACATGAACAGCCCTGCTCTGCAAATGACAGTTTTTCTGACTCCAGTAATATTCC
>LPNX010403265.1:0-33817 GCA_001517045.1 Pseudotsuga menziesii
ATGATAAAGTGAGAAAAATATTTGAACATCAATGTGTCACAGCACACAGAGTTCATATATAAACAGAAGATAACAAACTGAGATATATATATATATATAGATCCAAAAATGAAATACCAGTCACAGTATCATTTGTAGATGTCCAGCATCATTCACATGAAAGCCTCAGCTTCAAGTATGATGTAATACTAGTAACAAAATATATATTCAATGAGTTTCTTCACCACTCCATCCTCCATTGGTAGCAGCAGTCTCTCATCTATCTTCAGATCTCAAAGTCTACAAAATAGAAAATAGAATCTCAGAGAATAACATTTCTCTTTACTCTACAGAGACCCCTCCCTCTTGCTGGCAGCAAAATTTGTTGTTTAAATAGATCAAAATCTCCAACAGAAACTCAGCTAAATTTCGTAGCTGGCCGCACTTCTGAAAAACGTGTCCAGAGCACCCCAAAAATCTCCCAAACCGTTCAATTTTTCAGCAAATCCCTCACGAGTCTGGTAAATGGGGATCTTCAGGAAAAAACCCATGTCCCGGAATTTATTAATTCGTCTTCGTTTGCCCGCAGCTCGCTGCAGAAAATCACTGCTCAAAAAATGACGAAAATCGGTTTGGTTATCTTCTTTCTTCCTCGTCATCTTAACGGGTTGGTCGCATTTCTGGTTAGTTCTTCCCCAATGAATTCGCTCCACTTTGATCTGGTAATTTTATTTTATCCCTCCTCGTCAAACCTGCACATTAAACCATATATCAAATAACACTGCAGATTATATAAAAATAAATATCAACTGAGAAGAGAAATGATAGTTCAAAGGAGAAGAAGAAATGATTTTAAATGGTAAAATAATAAGTATTAATGAATCTCCCTTCTTCATTGATTCGTTGATCCTTGACTTCAACGATCTCCTCTTAACATGCCAATGGTTGGGCGAACCGTTCTAATCCGAGGCTTTCATGATCATATGCACAACAGAACTGCGATATTAAGATTTCACTTGGGTGATACAATATCTCCACCAAAATAAACATTGCCTTGGATTCTCCTCTCCTTCTGTGCATTTGTAGAACTGCACCAATAAAACTATCCATCTGCTAATCTAATAATAAGCATATCTCATGAATCACCATCGTATGTATTCGTGGCTGATCTTTCAACAAACATGTGACAGCTTTGTAAACTGGTGGCACAATCCTCTCATCGCTTTTAATGTGGCAAACTGTCTCGATTAAGAGACAACAATATTTCAAGGAGATATCATCGCATACTACAACAAACTCATTTCCCAATCCTCCACGTTGCGGTGCAGGTTCTATCTTCTTTATTCATGGCGATATTCCCTCTCTGAGCATTCTGTTTTATGAGACTACACTCTATATTTCCAAGTGTCATATTGACCAAGTTATCCATTGACGAGATAACTATGAGAAGTTTCCATTGATTCTGGCAACTTTGTGCCTTGCATGCACTGGGCGTCTAATTCTTTAAGTGATATCACCATGTAGCACAAACCTGTACCATTTAATGAGAGGATGTGGTTGTTTTCAAAATATTAATCACCCATATAACACTTAAATCTTATGTTAGCCAAAACGATTAAAAAAAAATGAAAACGTTAAGTGGAAAAAGATATAAGCATAAATGCACATGATTCCAGAGTTAATTTCAAACGAATTCAATTCTATGACTTTATCCAAAAGCATATTATGGTGAGTAATAAAGTGAAGTATGAAATTCAATATGTTGCATAACATGATTAACAAAAAATATATCAAAAATATTTTTAATATATTATGTTTACCTTTTTCCAATGGTATGAATATATAAAATCTTAAACTTAGTTTGTGATAGACTTGAAATATGTGTAATCAAAATGTAAATTTAATCTTTTATGAAAAATCATATAATTTATAAATGAAGCAATACTTTGGAGAATTTATACGTAAAGATATGAATATTTTCATTCCAAGGATAAAATGAATATAATCTTCATTTAAGAATATTCTAATTATAAAGTCATAAGAGTTGTGAATTCATTACACATCAAATTCAAATTAAGTAAATTGCACAATGCAATCATTTTGGATAAGTTTAGGTAAGAAAATCAAAAGACCAACACGCATAGATCAATTTGAACCATCAGAGCTTCATTGTATTAAAAGCAAGCCAAAGAATGAGCAGCGTCAAGATCAAAGAAAAAATCAAAGCAAAAGAGCCATGAAATCACCTACAAAATCAAGAAAGCAAACCATAAGTTAAGTATTTACAAATTTTTAATGGGGTCCCTTTATTTTGTGCAAAAATTAAAGGGAGTTGTTGGGGTGCCAACAGTAGGTTATTAATGGTTTGAGAGAAGAGCTTTGGATTTGATAGTTCGAGAAACTATCATGGAATACTTTGTATGTCATGGTACTTAAGCCTAAATACCTGGATACTATGGTATTAAACCCTAATCTCTAAACCTATGGACTAAACCTTATCTATATTCCTAAGCAAGGGTCTTAGACTTTGGACTAGCGCAACCTATGACTAAGTATTATGGTAATACCATCATAGTACAAGCGTTGTAATATATTAACATTGGCATTAGAATTTGGGGTGGCATAATATATGGTATAAACCATACGTTATAGGGTTTAACCGTTGGTATGGAGGGTGGTGATAATCGATACCTTGTGACAAAGCTTGACTATGGAAGTGGGTTTGATGTTTCATTAATGGACTCCATCTTGGCACATTTAATGCTTTTGGGAAACCATGACAACCTTCCCCTTAGGCTGGGATCACGATGGATGTGTAATGCACTGTCATTTGGGGTTTCATCGTTTTGGCTCTGCACAGAGGTATGGCAATGGAGGCAACCTACAGATTGTGAGGTATTCCTGCATAAACTTTATAATCCCACACATTGTTTCGTTTATGGTTGGAAAGGATGGCATACTCCTCATCCCCATTTGGTTGTTTCTTACAAGTGCCGAAAGAAATGGAGGGCAGTGTGGCTACGACTCTATTGGATCCAAGCATTGCATTCATGGCCACAGTAAGCTTGCTAATTCAAGCTTATTCTTGTCCCCCTTCAATCCTGTGGCAGGGATACATTTCGACTGGTTGTTTGGTTGGGGTTTGATGCTATAGTGAAATCGATTTCGCCTTCGGGGTTTGAATACAGACTTGGTTATTTTTAATGTTGAGGCATTATGTCGTGACTTGGTGCTTAGGCCATTCAGCTCCGTGTAATGTTTATTTTGGTTATGTAAAAGGTTAATGTTCTGGTTTTGGATTTTATAGCCATGGGATGCACCATTGCAACCAATGGTGCCATAGCCCATTGGCACGCCTGTGTAAAAACTTGTTCTCGACCTTCAATGGAAACTGTGTACAGACATTGGGATATCTATGTAAATAGATATAAGCGTTGTTTTTATAAATTGTAATGGTTTATGGTGTATACGATTTTCTCCTATGTTTTTATTGGGAATTGTATTTAAATGGGTTTTTTAAAGGACAGAGGCATACACCTTACCGGATGCTCTGTGTATAAATTACAATGATTGTTTGGTTAATGTATTAACTTGACAATGTGGGGAAAAGGCCATGCCATCAATGCCATGATCCTTTTCCACGGTGCTGCGATAGCTTGCATTTTTATGGTATTTGGTTTTGTGTATTATGACGTTTATAGTATAAGGATTTAGAAAATGTGGGTATAGGCCATGCCGTAAATGGCATGTGCCTTCCCACAGTGCTGCAATAGTATAGTGTAGGGTTTAGAATGGTAGAGACTGTGTATTGTATTTAAAAATTTTGCCGAGGATGTGACTTATGTGAGCACTATGCACTAGTGCTTTTCATGGTGGCCAAGGTATGTAGACCCTCGATGGCATTTGTTGTTCTAATGTAATTGGACTCTATAATATATTTTAAAGGTTTTATTTATAACCCACATCCCACATATGATTGTAGAGCATGGCCTATGTGAGTGCGATTATAGGATTGGGTTTGTCGTTGGTATATATAATACATAAGGGTTGTTTATTATGACTTTGCCTTGGGTGTTGACATGCATGGGAATCGATGTTACAACCTATGTTGGAAATAATGTTTTTAATGTAATGTAATGAAATGTATTTAGATGAAATAAACAAACTGGGCTTGCATGCCCATAGGATTCGATTCCTTCTTCTGTTGCAATAAATGGATTTATGTTAGGATGTTGAATTATGTAACTTGGTTTATGGTTATGTATAGATGGATATTATTTGGTATTTTTAAAGATATAATGCATGTGATTTATGTCATTTTAATGTAGATGTTAAGACTACAAGTTTTATGGAAGAGTCTTGATAAGGACCGCATGGATGTTCACAATATCCCTCTGATTAAATTTAATGTTTAATCCAGTTATGTAAAGTACTCTGGTTTTAAATTATTATATGAAGTATACCTTGGAAGGTCTTTATTAATTGGTTTTAGCTTGGTTTTTATATGGACACTATTCTCAGTAGATATAATTTAAAATATAAACACGTATAGTTTAGCATAAATAATATTTTAATTAATTATTACTGAAGTAGTTTATTTAAAAATTCTAGGGAAAGCCTCTATTGACAAATGAAATATGTCAGTAGGGTATTAAATATAGAGAACATAGTATAGACATAATACTAAGATCAACACCTAGTTAATATAGTAATATTTATGAAGGATGTTACCCTGAACATAAACAACATACAATAAAACTTCTCGAGCATAAGATTAGTAAATTGTAATTACAAACCCTAATAGTTTGTTAATCATAAAACTTAACCCTTAGGATTAGAAATTACATTGCAGCCATTACTTAATATAAACAGTAATGAATCTTTAGGAAATAAAATAGAATAGGATTTCCAAGGTTTCATACCTGAATTTGAAGCTTTGTCAATGGTTGCACCTGCAAACTTAAATAACCAGCATTAATAATTCAATGCATATTTGACCTCTATTTGATGACCAAATCACTTGGAAACTACCATGTTCCACCCAACCATGAACCGCAATTGTTCCTGGTTTATATACAGATCCATTCGAGTTGAACTCCAAGATGTAAGTAGCTTAGAGCTCCTAAGGTAGGGTTTCCTATCTGGTAATGAGTTCTGAATAACCCTCCTTCAGTTTTAGGAGCAGCTCTCCAAGAAAACACTTGAGAGCCAAAGACAAGTAGAATAATAATTCTCTAAGGAAAAAATCAGAACCCCAAGCCTTTGCTTGGCTTGAGTCTTTATAGACAGACTTTTCAGTCAAAGGAGCAGTTAAATCAAGAAATTCTTGATTTCTTGATTTGACCCTTTTAAATTTACTGGGGTAATTTTCAATTCTTAACCTATGAACTTTAAACTAGTTCCTAGTAAATCTTTCATAGATATTTCACTATTTATAAATCCTTTAATAATAAATAGTAATTGGTGGAGATTCTCTTCTTTCTTTATTAAATTATATAATTAATTATAATTCATTCTTTATACATACTATCTATAAAGTACATCGTATTAAAATACTTGTTAGCATTTGTCTTTGGGCATCAAGCGTCATGATCCCTAGACTTAATGACACTTCTTCATGAAGGTCAAGTAGATAGATGGCTTAGTTCTACAAGGCTAGGAAACTCTAATCATCCTTACATGTTGGATTTCCCTCATATAACGTGGTAGCTCTTTAGTACTTTGATGAGAATACAGAAATTCAAAATTTCATTTAATCACTTTTAAATAAGTATGATGATGATCAATATTTTTCTTGAGCCATTTTCGCTTGGAAGTTATTAAATTCTTTTCAGTAACCCCTAGCACTTACCAGAGCCAATACTCAATGCCTATAGCAGGGAGTTACAAACAAAGTTCAATTCCAGAGGTTTCTCTCAACACTAAATGCTAGGATGTACTTGTATGATACACCTAAGGATATGATGGCCAAAGATCCGATGCTCTAGAGATTATGCTCAACATCAACATGGAATACTCTAGAGCTTATGCCCAACATTTCCGTTTATATTTTCATGTGTTCCAAATCTTTATGCTCAACACAAATGTGTTAAATTTCCATATGCTTAGCTAAGACATCAGTATTTCATTTCATTTTCATAACAAAAGCATATAAACAGGATCACTGAAAGATAGACAAGCACAACCATACAAAAGGAACACAAAGATTTATCCTGGGAAAACCCTAAAGGGAAAAACCCAGCAAAAGCTTCCTCAATATAGATGCCCCAAAAAGATAAAAGATAAAATCAGCAAGGAGATCAAAGCCATCCTCCTCCTTCTCCAGCTACTTCTCTTCTCCACTAATGCGCTACACAAGTGAGAGTGTGTGTCTCAAATGAGGAGCACTACACCTCTATTTATATTCATCCGTTCACTTAAGTTAACTCATTTGACATGTAGGCTCGAGTTAAATCATGTAGGCTCGAGTTACACATGTAGGCTCAAGTAACCACACTGGGGTGCTGATGACCCACCTTTACAATTAGAGGGGACTACCTCATGACTCTGATTAGTTCTTCTGATTAGGAGCATCGGGGTACAATGTAATACAAGTGGTTCTCTTGGTAGGACCATCGGGGACCACAAAAAGATACATATATAATATTGTTCGAAGTTACAATATTTCAACACTCCCCCTTAACGAGAAGGGTATTCTACAGAAACATCAACAACAACAACAGTAGAGATAGGGGACATCATCAACATCAGCAGGGTAACACATCTATAAATCATTGGAATATTTTCAACATCATGTAGTCTTCATCTTCAATCTTCAGTCTTCATCATCAGCAACATCTTTAGTCTTTGATCAACAACATCTTTAGCATTTTATATTTCAATTAGCAACAACATCTTCGGCACTTGGACCTTTCGATCTGCAACATATTCAACACTTTGATTGTTCGATCAGCAACAACATATTCAGTATTTTGACCTTTCAATCAGCAACATCTTTAGCACATTGAATTTTCGATCAGCAACAACATCTTCAACACTTTGACTTTTCGATCAGCAAAAACATCTTCAGCACCTTGACCTTTCAATTAGCAGCAACATCTTCAGTACTTTGACCTCTCGATCAGCAATATCATCATCAACAATTTTCCCTTTTGATCAGAAACAACATCATCATCATGATATTTTGATCTATCGATCAGAAACATCATCATCACATTCTGATCTTTCGATCAGAAACATCATCATCA
The DNA here is from genome assembly GCA_001517045.1 of Pseudotsuga menziesii. Classification (NCBI taxonomy): domain Eukaryota; kingdom Viridiplantae; phylum Streptophyta; class Pinopsida; order Pinales; family Pinaceae; genus Pseudotsuga; species Pseudotsuga menziesii. The sequence goes on from LPNX010403265.1 coordinate 7,227, forward strand.
TACTCTGATATTTCGATCACAAACATCATCAACATAGAAACATCATCATCATACTCTAATCTTTCGATCAGAAACATCATCAACATACTCTGATCTTTCGATTAGAAACATCATCATCATACTCTAATATTTCGATCAGAAACATCATCAACATACTCTGATATTTCGATTAGAAACATCATCATCATACTCTAATCTTTCGATCAGAAACATCATAATCATAGTGCGTCATCATCATACTCTGATATTTAGATCAGTACGTCATCATCATCATACTCTAATCTTTCGATCAATATGTCATCATCATCATACTCTGATATTTCAATCAGTACGTCATCATCATCATATTCTGATCTTTAGATCAGTACGACATCATCATCATCAGCAACAACCTGCAATCCACAACTCAAAGACAAAAAGTCTTTGGATCATTTTTGGACTTAAAGTCCAGGCATGATACAATCCCACCACATTCTCGACAATCGAAGTTACTAGATTAATTAGGGGAGAATCAGTCCCTATCACTTTAGGACTAAGTCCAAGGACTATGCAATCCTACCACATTCTCGAGGATTGAAGCCACTGGATTGATTATGGGAGAATAAGTCCCTATCACTTTAGAACTATGTCCAAGTACGATGCAATCCTACCACATTCTCGAGGAATGAATCCACTGGATTGACTATGGGAGAATCAGTCCCTATCACTCTAGGACTATGTCCAAGGATGATGCAATCCTACCACATTCTCGAGGACCGAAGCCACCAGATTGATTACAGGAGAATCAGTCCCTATCACTTTAGGACTATGTCCAAGGATGATGCAATCCTACCACATTCTCGAGGACCGAAGCCACCGGATTGATTACGGGAGAATCAGTCCCTATCACTTTAGGACAATGTCCAAGGATGATGCAATCCTACCACATTCTCAAGGACCGAGGTCACCGGATCTATTATGGATAGATGTTTCGGGATGATACAACCCCTCTTCATTCTCGAAGACCGAGGTCTTCGGATCACTTTAGGGAAAGTGCCCAAGTATGATACAATCCCATCATGTTCTCGAGGACCGAGGTCACCGGATCTATTATGGACAGATGTCCCGGGATGATACAATCCCTCTTCATTCTCGAAGACTGAGGTCATCGGATCACTTTAGGGAAAGTGCCCAGGGATGATACAATCCCACTGCAACGTCACTACTCCCCCTTTAGAGGAAGGTCTTTCCGAACAACACCAAGCTTGTCTCGAAAGTGTTCGAACTTTACCCGAGACAGAGTCTTCATCAGTGCATCATCATCCAATCCATCATCATCTACATCTTCAGTATGTGAATACTGAAAGCATCATCATCTATATCTTCAGTATATAAATACTGAAAGCATCATCATCTCTATATTCAGTATAGAAATATGGAATCACCATCATCTCCATCTACAATATGTAAATATTGAAACATCATCTATATATTTAGTATGGGAATATTGAAACATCATCATCTCTATATTCAGTATAAAAATACTGAATCACCATCATTTGCATATTATGTAAATACTGAAACATCATCATCTGCATCTTATCTCATATGTAGAAATACCGGATTTCTATGTGTTACAACGGAACACAGGGTTCTCTGTCATCACAACTCTGGTTATCACATAGAATCATTGTAGTATCCATCTTTAGGTCAAAGAGACCTAATATCAGCTTCCGAAGCCATATGGATTCACCACTTAGCAGAGCAATTTGCTTATGTATTCTACTTCAGCCGTGCTAAGAGAAACACTAGACTGTTTCCTGCTAAACCATGAACTCATAGCAGACCCCAAACAAAAGCATCTACTTGATGTGCTTTTCTTTTCTGAGATACTTCCAGCCCAATCTGCATCTGTATAGCCATACAATCTGTAGTGGTTTACATCATATTATAGACCAATGTCTATAGTCCCTTTCAGATATCTCATCACATGTTTTGCAGCTACTAGGTGAACCCGTCTTGGTTGAACAAGATATTGACTTAAGGTGTTCACAGCAAAACAAATTTCTGGTCTGGTATTTGTTAAGTACATCAATGACCCAATGATCTGTCTGTAATGAGTCTCACCCACTAACTCTGATGAGTCACCAGCTAACAGCTTCATGTTAGAGTCCATGGGTGTGGCCATGGCTTTGCATTCCAACATATTGAATCTCTTCAATATCTCTACCGCATACTTTCCCTGGTTGAGAAAGATTTATTTTTCATACTTCCAGACCTAGGAAATAATGCATTAACCCAAGGTCTTTCATCTCAAATTCTTCTGCTAGTTTCTTCTTGCTTTCCATGATCTGTTTCTCATTCCGTGTCAAGATTAAGTCATCCACATATAATAACAGGATGATGGGTTCATCTTCTACAACCTTGTAGTAAAGGTTAGGATCGACTTTACTCTCGGTAAAACCCATGCTCGTTAGGAGACTATATATTCTTCCATACCAAGCTCGAGGAGCTTGCTTCAAGCCATAGAGGGCCTTCTTCAACTTGCATACGTGAGTCCATCTATCTTCAACATCAAATCCTTGTGACTATTTGATGTAAAACTCTTCCTCAATCATACCATTAAGGAAGGACTGTCTTTACTTCATCATGTACCTTGCTTCCTGGAGTAAGTGTCTCTTCAGAATTAATTCCCTATTTCTTATAGAAACCTCTAGCCACAAGTATTTCCTTACTTCTATAAGCAACATATTTTATCCTGTAAATCCATTTGTAAGATACCACATTCTTGCTTTCCGGTTTGAGTACTATATCCCAAACATCATTCTAGTATCATAACATCTTCTATGAGTTTGTTTTCTCAGGTCATTAGCATATCCTAGTCTTCTACATTCAACCTTGAAGGTTGGAACCCACTTTACTCTTGGTAAAGTCTCGATCCATCACGAAGCTATCCATCATGTCATACCATGTCAAACTCAGATCTATTTTTTGTAGTCACTCCCCCTGAAGTGGAGTATCATCTTCCCTCTTCATTCTGTACAGGTGGTTCTATGCTTGATATATACTGGTGAATAGAGTATGTCATGTCATAGTCTATTCTTTCTGAGAAAAAATCATGAACCTTGCTTTGTACACTTGTTCTTGTAGATCCATATGGAAGATACTATGTACTTCCCTTTATGTCTCCAAATCATATCGTATACATCATTCCCCATGATCAACTGTTATTTTTTTTATTTTTATTTTTATTTTTTTGATCATAGATTCTTTCATAGCATTATTTTCTTCATCTTGCGTTATCGCTTGTACCCATGGTGGTCTTCATCCTTCAAGGTGGATCTACCGCTTTCTGAAGCTCTTTCTTCCATCATGGTGTCTCTGACCCTGGGAGCTTCAGATTCATATTTATTGGAGTGAATCTTGAATTGTCATCACTTGTTCTTCGGAACAAGTCTCATCCTTCTTTTCTTGTAGGAGGTTGTACAGGACCTTTCCTACAATTCAAATGCACTAGTTGCATGGTTAGAACTATTTCATAAAACATATGCATAACGACAAATTCTTATGCATCATGCAACTGTTTAGTCAATACAACATTCATCCATATCTCACATCAACTTTCTAGATGCCTTTCATCTCTACCATGACATTATTGAGATTGTGCACTAATCCAATATGTCAGCAAAGAGGTTTGATAAGTAGCAATGGAGAGTTGTATAACACCATGAGCTACTCATTAGAGGAAATTTCAACTCAAAATGGGCCTCTTAAAATGAACTAATAAAATAATAGTTAAAATAATAAAATAATATTTATTAATTTTGTAGGAAGAAAAGAAAAAAACTACTTTTTTGTTTGTATTTTTGACACATTGCCCTGTGTTTTTACTCAAATTTCGATCGAGAGATCCTGTTGGATGCGGAATTAAATTCCGCATCCAACGAGTACCCACTTGGCATACTTTTGACGGACCCTGCTACCCCAAAAACAATAAATACCTGAAAAAATGGAATGATGACATCATCATTCCATTTTTTTCAGGTATTTCTTGTTTTTGGGGTATCGGGGCACGTCAAAAGTATGTCGAGTGGGTACTTGTTGGATGCATAATTTAATTCCGCATCCAATGGGCTCTCCCGATCGAAATTTGAGTAAAAACACAGGGAGATATGTCAAAAATACAAACAAAAAAAGTAGTTTTTTTTATGATACCTATCCCTAAATTTATATTAAAAAAGTGTTTAAGACCTATACGGTATTTCAAATTTAAATCAATTTCATTGGCTAACACATGATGACATGGAATTTGAATAAAAGTTAAAAGGCCCATTTTGAGTTGAAATTTCCCATTTTGAGTTGAAATTTCCTCTAATGTACCCATCACATGCATATTAGTAGTATATAGTCATTAATGCAAACAATCTATCATGCATAACACATCAACTGAATATAATCAAATGTATAACAAAACAATATCATGAAATGACAATTGAATACTTATCTTTTATTTGTTTTGTGGGTAGACTCCATCTTGATCATTCTGCTTTATCATCTTCTTCATTCATGAAATCATCATTTCTTATCCAAATGACAAGAATTGAGTTCTTCATATTCCTCATCGCTTGAGGGATCTTCTTTGAATGGTGAGAGCGTGATATTCAATTGCTCCCATCTTCTTCTTCTCTTCTTATGAGTCGAGCTGAAAGCAATTACTTCCTTCTGGCATACATTCTTTGCATGAATCCCATGATCCTGGGAGGCCATTCAAGGTGGCTATCACCACTTCTGCATTCTGGATCTTCACATTCTTCAACTATTTTCTCAAAGCCATCTTCTAATTTAAGTTCTTATCTTCAAATAGCTTGATCAAGGAATCAAACATCTTGGGTGTCTTTAGGGAAGAAACTTGTGGTACAAGTTGATCCATGATTGAATCAACAATGATCTTCTTGGCCTTGATCAAGTTCTTCTTGTGTAAGGCTTTGAGCCTCATCTCCGTATGGAACTGGAACCTCTCTACTTATGTAGGTGTCCAATTAATTTTATTTAAAGAGATCAAATACTTCCATGCTTGGAATTTGTCAACTTTACCAAGATTATCATTAAGCTGATGTGATAGATAACTTTGAAATGAGAACCTCAAATGCAAATAGCAAAAGATTAGATCTTACCAATTTGAGGTGTCCGTCCTGCTTCCAGAGCTAGCTGATTTAGGGTTTGACAGAGAAAACCTAATTTTAAAAACTTGGAATATTTAAGATATGATAGGATAGAAATATAGATCTCTTCAAATGGAGCTATCTAATGTACTCCTTTTTCTGAAAACAGTGGAGGGAAGCTCCCGGAACAGGAAGCCCTAGTTTTCTAATTTCTTCTACAGAAATTCTTGTCACTGTTTCTTGATATCTCTGAAATTACTGCTCCTATGTGTCTGAAATTTGCATTGAGGTAACCTAGCATGTCCCTGATTCAAAACCATATGTTTCATCAGAATTGGTTTCACCAATTGGTATTTATGATCATTTTCCCACGGTGACCTGTTACAGGACTGTTTAGAACAACGAAGTTGTACAGACTGCCATGTGTCACTGTTTCATCTTCTGGTTCTAAAATTCGGACCATAGAAGGTAGAGTTCGTGATATTTCTCAAACATATTTATGAATTCAATTTGGACCTCTGTAGCCCAGGCTATAGAAATGTTCCACAGGTGTCTTGTTTAGGGATGAATTCTGGAAGAGGCTAGAACCTAACTTGGAGGGATCATATCTCCCAAAATATAGTGCAAATGAGGCTGAATTATGGACATAGTGTACATCAGTATTTTATCTTCGACCTCTGCAATGTTCAGATTTTTAACCATCACCAATCTCGTGATATAACGAATGTACCAAAACTTAGCAGTTTTAGTATTTAGGGTTTTTCTAGCTCGGGGTCAAACTAGGGTTTGAATTTCCTGGAGTTTCACCCAACCAAATTTCTTGATAAAGGTCTCTAAACTTCAGTTTTGATGAGAAGAACAGTCCTATGCTGGTCTCACTCAAAAATTCCTCTTTTGTAGAAAGCCCTAATTTCCGCATCGAAAACTGAAAATGCTCGAAATCGAATTCCGCTTCGACAAAAAGATGTGCCCTTCAATGGAGAGTCATCCTAGCATAATTTTGCTAATGGATTTGGAGAGAGACCCAAAAAGTAAGAATCCCTAGCTTATGTAGCTGCACAATGTCTTGTTCTCAGGTTAGCTCTGATACCATGTTAAATTTCCATATGCTTAGCTAAGACATCTATATTTCATTTCATTTTCATAACAAAAGCATATAAACATGATCACTGAAAGATAGGCAAGCACAACCATACAAAAGGAACACAAAGATTTATCCCGGGGAAACCCTAAAAGGAAAAACCCAGCAAAAGCTTCCTCAATATAGATGCCCCAAAAAGATAAAAGATAAAACCAGCAAGGAGATCAAAGCCTGATCCTCCTCCTTCCCCAACTACTTCTCTTCTCCACTAATGCGCTACACAAGTGAGAGTGTGTGTCTCAAATGAGGAGCACTACACCTCTATTTATATTCATCTGTTCACTTAAGTTAACTCATTTGACATGTAGGCTCGAGTTAAATCCTGTAGGATCGAGTTACACATGTAGGCTCAAGTAACCACACTGGGGTGCTGATGACCCACCTTTACAATTAGAGGGGACTACCTCATGACTCTTATTAGTTCTTCTGATTAGGAGCATCGGGGTACAATGTAATACAAGTGGTTCTCCCAGTAGGACCATCGGGGACCACAAAAAGATACATATAGAATATTCTTCAAAGTTACAATATTTCAACAAAATGTAAGTACTCATGTGTTCCAGAGCCTCTCACTCAATACAAAGCATCTCATCGATCATGTGCTTAGGGTCCATGCCCAACACAAAAATTTCATCAATAATGTGCTTCAGGGTCCACACCCAACACAAAATAGATATATACATATATATCATCAACAATTGGCTTATGCCCAATCTACAAAACAAATCATCATGTTCATATGCAGTGGGGTCTTCGACCCAAAAATAAAACATCAATATAATCATCATGATCAATAGGCTCATGCCTATAAATGGTAGGTTCAAAATTCAGGACTTTACATCTTCTTTCCTTCTCAGGCCACTGCTTAAATACTTTTCAACATTAATATTCTTTCAATAGTTACGCCTCTTCAAACTGAAAAAACACACCTTTCACTATTGCGCCCTATCAAATCTAATTATCACATCTACCAGAACGTTTTTTTGGGCTCTTTCATTGATCCCTCACCTCAGATTTTGTTTTCATGGCTTGGAATCCATTTTTGCACCTCTGTTCAACATTTTTTGGTGCTTCTGCACTCTCCATTTCTTTCCACATGATCATCTTCTAACTTTAATTGGAGTTGTTTATCCTATTTCCAATTCTCTCCAGACCATTGATCTAACACATATATTTCCCCCTCGAATTCACATTCTTGAACCAAGGTATCCTCATCAACGATTCCCTACCATTGATCTTCGTTGGGCGTTTTCCTGACCGTTATTCTTCGGGTGGCGAAAATCGAAAAATCAACATTTTACCCAAGTTTTCTGCACTTTTCATCACTTTTCAATTTCTGCATTTTGTCTTTCCACCTTAGTGATTATGCACTGTCGATCTTCTTCGGGATTCATCCTAACTGTTGATCTATTGGATCCTGGAATGCGGAAATATAACATTTCCTTATGTCATTTCTTGACTTTTCAATTTTTGATTTCCACTTTCCACTCTTTGGATTTCTGGACCATAGATCTCTTGTGAAATGATTCTTATTTTTCCGATCTGGGCCTTTCGCTTTCCTCCTTCCAAACTTCAGATTGTGGAAATGTAAAATTTCCTGAATTCATTTCTTGACTTTCGAATTTCTGATTTCTATTTTTTGGTCTTTATATTTTTCAGACCGTAGATCTATTGCATAATGATTATGATCCGTCCGATCTCAACCTTCCACTTTCTGCCTTCCAGACTTCGGATTGTGTAAATGTAACATTTGCTGATGTCATTTCTCGACTTTCCGATTTTCGATTTTCGATTTTTGCTTTTCAGTCATCGTATTTTCTGAACCATAGATTAGTTTAAGTGGAACTAATCTCATCCATCCAATCTTGATATTTTTCCATAATCTCATCCTTCCCTCCTAACTTATGTAGAACTGATCCTCAGTGTTAGATCTCATGAGGGTTTGATCCTATCTGTCAGATATTTTGAGATTTGGCAGAAATTTTAGAACTTTCCATAGGAATATTGATATATTTTTCCTCAATGATGTTTTGGACAAAGAAATCATATGGTCAGATGCACATCTAAACAATATAAGTCCATGAACCCTCATTTTGGAATATACATATCTTTCTCCACAAACACTTTTAAGATAAAATGAGACATTAGGTCACCATCATATGTATTTTCCAACCTTATCACACATGCTACATCATCCTATATGCCATGTCATCATTTCTTCCATGCCATCACTGAATTTACGTTTCCATCTTGTCTTTTGTTATTACTTTGCAATCACTAAACTTATCCTGCTACCGTATCTACTGGTTATTCCTTTATCATATGAATACCTTTGAAATCAATGAAAACTTTATACTCAACATTTATTTGGGGAAAACATCTGAGAAATATTGTAGGATTGGACTATAATCGAATTTTAGCTTATCTTCTTTGTATATTTGTTCGTTACTTATTATATTTATAACAAAGACTTTAAAACCTTTTCTTATAACCTTTTTCATCTTTCAGGCTGTGATTTGTCTAACAGAAATTTTCCTAGGTATTCCTTTGACTGGAATCCTTTCTACTTTATCTTTTAAACAAGTAAATGTTTTCTGAAAAAAGTTTAAAATTACTTGATGTTGTTCTAGCCCATCCATACCTATTTAAAAAACACAAGTTCCTAACAGTAACACATTTAACTTGACTTGAGTTTTGAACTGACTCATGAACAAATCAAATTTTCAACATAATTAACTACTTTCTTTTTAGTTCCTATAGCTAAATGGACCGACCAATATTTTTCAAAATTTTTCAAAGATAAATTTCATTTTTCCACTATGTTAGGTGACACATAACTTAAACTAGCACCTGGTTCAATGAGAATGGAAACAGACTAGTTTTGTATCATACCTTGTACTTTCACCATGGAAGTCTGATGATCAGCTTGCCAATTCTCCAAGGCTTCATTTATTTTGGGCATTTCATTTGCTATATCTCCAATTGTTTCCTCTTCCTGAGTGGTATGCACGTGGCTGAAGTTCCCTTTCATGTTCGGACAATACATGGAAAAATGCGGTCCTTGACATTCCCAGCACTTTATTGGTTCCTTATGTTCATTATTTTTAACATAATTTTTAGGAATATCCCTCCCGTTTGGTGCTGTAGTATTTTGTTATATTTTATTTTTAAAATATGCTCCTTCATAATTATTCTTGGAGAAATTCCGAGAATTATTTCCAAAACTTTTTTTAGACTTAAAACCCTTCCTCTTATAATCAAAGTTACTTGTTCTCTTATTCTTCCAGTTAGGTAAGCTTTCTCTCTTTTTACTATGTTCATAATAAAAATCATCTTTTCTCATTGAATCTTCAAGGTTCTTTGGATTATGAAACTCAATTATGTCCTTGAATCTAGTGGGAAGACATCATAAAAATATTTGTATTATAGGATTTTCGTTAATTATATAAGGTACATATCTTAACAGACTTAGAAATTTGCTACTTAACTGTTTCATTGACATTGAACCCAGTTTTAGTTCTTAAAATTATTTATCTCTTTCTTCGTAGTACTGTTTAGATAAAAACTTCATAAACTAAGGGTTTGTAATAAACTTATACCATAAACAATTCCTAAGTTGAACTTCCTACAAATTCCACTGAGACATAATCTATGTTAATTCATGAACTATATCGAAATACCATCACGAGGAACTACACCAAAACTCTAAAATGAAACATCGAAGCAAAGTGATGGTTGGAAAGATGTGTAATGGTTTTGAAATAAATGTTTTCACATGCAGGCCATGTGGATGCCTTAATTTCACTAGCTGGTGGAGAAAAGGGATAGTACGAAACCCTAGGGGTTTATGGTGTCTCAATAGGAGTGTAAGCTTGTTTTTGAAGCTTTGTCTCAAGAGGTTTTTTATTTTTGCTATGTGGAGGTTTCGCCAGGATTTCTTGTGTACTACAATGTAGCTTTTCTGTGTTAAACAAAGTGGTGGAGACGAGGAGATCAAATCGCAACCTCCTTCCTCCTCATATGTATACCGCTCGATATTTTTCGTGGATCAGTTCAAAACAGTGGTGGTTCGATCCCTTCTGCGAGGATCAGTCTTGTGAAATATTGAAGGGTAAGATTTTAATTAAAAGTCTTGAAACATCTATCAAGTTGTTTTGTCGAGTTTTCCTTTGGATAATTTCTAACATAACCTCGATTGTTTAAGTGCAGAGACTTTGTGGATGGTTGTTAAAACTTAGCCTTGGATGAACTCTATGTGAAATAAAACAACTGGCGTCCTGGTAAGCCTTGTTACCTGCCTTCCTGTGGCTTCTAAGGCTAGTAGCAATGTGGTTTGTCCCGCATTTTCCATGGCATAGTTTGGGACTCCATCTCTGTGTTTGTCTTATGAAGGTGATAAGTTTTCTCTGGTTGGAATTTTATATTCGAATATGTACTGGAAACCCTTCGACTGTGAAGTCAAGGTGACTGTGTAGATGAAAGTTTAGTATGAACGAAATGCATGGTTTTTGTTCTTGTTTTAAGTTGTAAGAAAATTCCTACAACTATATCTACAGGTTATGTAATTAATCTAATGTATTTAAAAGGAACCTATGATGGTTTTTATGATGTAAATACTTAGTCATGGTTGATTTTACAGTTTTGTTGTTTTTATATAACTATAATGCAGCCGTGAGGCCTTTACTCTTTCACACTTGTTTTCTTTTAGATAGGCCATAGAGCCACTATAAATAAGATACTGTTGTTTACTATTTCATGAAAAAGGTTTTATAATTTGAAAGTAGCCTGTGAGCCTTTGATGTTGCAATCTTGAATTACTATCTTGGTTTTCTAGTGTTGTTTTTCTTTAAGGAGTTAGTTAGCACGATGTAAAGCCATGGATATTCTCTGTAATGGATATTTTTAAAGATTCTAGCTCATGAGGCCTGTATTCTGTTACTAGGAGAATAGTTTGGAGCATGAGGCCACTATCAAATTATTTTTAAATTTTTAAATGGTAAAACTGTTTTATTTTTAAGTCACTAAGTTAAACCCTAAGGATGTTGCGAATTTCTTCTGTGATTAAAAGATTACAGATGATAATTCCAAAATGGACTACATCCTGCAATCCATTGTTGTGTCTCGTCGATAATCTCGATTTGGTATTTTTATTAACAGTTTAAGTTCGTTTACCCTAACTATAACTAGTTTTTAGTTGTGAGGTGAGAGCTTGGCCATAGATTGGAATTTGGTTTAATATATGATATAAAGCGTAAAGTTGGACAAAACATAAGGTTTTGATACTTATTTCAAAACACTGTCCAATATTTATTTTGTAAGGTCATATAATATATTTATGTTCTATGTGTAGATTCTTTATCCTTGGTTATAGAATCGAGCCCTCTATTTTCATTTGAAAATAACACTAACTAGACTATTTAAAGGGATTTCTTATTCAAATTATAAAACTCTCTGAGAGTCTTCCCTTATTAATATTTATCGGTTTTATGTAGTTACTTATAAATCTTAGTAAATGGATATATATTGTAATAAACTAGTTGTAATATGTTTTTATAGGCTTTTTTACTTGTCTCCACTTAATATATGTGTTATTTTCTTTTAAAACCTAGACTAACATAAAATTACCACTAATATTTAACAATATAATAGATTTAGATAACTAAGATAGAAGTACTATAATTAATATAGAAAGAAAAGGAAAATGTCTCATTTAAGCTAAAGATTAATATAACTCTAATATCCCAAATTTTGGACCTACCATTTATAGGAATGAGCCTATTAACCATGATGATTATATTCATGTTTTATTTTTTAATGGGTCAAAGACCCCACTGCATATCAACATGATGATTTGTTTTGTATATTGGGCGTAAGCCAATTGTTGATGATATATAGGTTTATATATGGTTTTGTGTTGGGCATGGACCCTGAAGCACATGATTGATGAAATGTTTGTGTTGGGAGTGGACCCTAAACCACATGATCCATGAGATGTTTTGTGTTGAGCAAGAGGCTCTGGAGCACATGAGAACTTACATTTGTGTTGAGCATAAAGCTTTGGAACACATGAAAATATAATTGGAAATGTTGGGCATAACCCTTGTAGCATTCCATGTTGGTGTTGAGCATAAGCTCTGGAGCATTGGATCTTTGGCCATTGTATCCCTAGGTGTATCATACACGTACATCCTAGCATTTAGTTTTGAGTGATAGATCTAGAATTGCACTATGTTTGTAACTCCCTGTTATAAGAGTTGAGTATGGTCTCTCATAAGTGCTAGGGGTTACTGAAAAGATTAAAATCGCCTCTGTGTGAAAATGAATCGAGGAATAATATTGATCTCATCATACTTATTTTTAAGTGATTAAATAAAATTTTGAATTTCTGTATTCTCATCAAGTACTAAAGAACTACCACGTTATATGAGGGAAATCCAACATGCAATGATGTTTAGAGTTTCCTAGCTTAGTAAACCTGAGCCATCTATCTACTTGACCTTCATAAAGAAGTGTCGTTAAGTCTAAGGGATCATGACACATGATGCCAGAAGACAAGTGTTAACAAGTATTTTAATACTATTTATTTTATACATAGTATGTATAAAGAATTAATTATGATTAATTATATAATTGAATAAACAAAGAAGAGGAACTCCACCAACTATTATTTATTATTAAAGGATTAATAAATAGTGAAATAACTATGAAAGAATAACTAGGAACTAGTTAAAAGTTCCTAGGTTAAGAATTGAAAAATTACCCTAGTAAATTAAAAAGGGTTAAATCAAGAAATCAAGGATTTCTTGATTTAATTGCCCCTTTGACTAAAACGTCTACCTATAAAGACTCAAGCTAATTAAAGGCTTGGGGGTTCTGGTTTTTATCTAGGAGAATTATTATTCTGCCTATTTTTTCTCTCAAGTGTTTTCTTGGAGAACATCTCCTCCAAGGAAAAGAAGACTGATTCAAAACTGAACACGAGTTAAGAAACCCTACCTTAGGAGCTCTATAAGCTACTTGCATGTTGGAGTCCAACTCGGGGGGATACAGATTAGAACTAGGAACAGTTTCGTGTCATGGTTGGGAGGAACATGGTAGTTCCCAAGTAATTTGGTCATTAAACAGAGGTCATATCTGCCTTGAATTGTTAATGCTGGTTATTTAAGTGTCCAGGTGTAGCCATTGACAAAGCTTTAGATTCAGGTATGAAACCCTTGAAGGCCCTTTCTATTTCTTCCCAAAGTTTCAATACTATTTATGTTAAGTAATGGCAGCAATATAATTTCTAAACCCTAACGGCTCAGCTTTAGGGTTAACAATATTCTAGGGTTTGTATCTGCAAATTACTAATCACAGGCTGGAGAATTTTGTTTATGTTCAGGGTTACATCTCTCATAAATGTTCTTATATTAACTAGGTTTTGATCTTAGTATTATGTTTTTACCTTGTTCTCTGTATTTAATACTCTGCTGACGTATTCCATTTGTGAGTAGAGGCTTGCCCTAATTCTCAACAAAACTAATTCAGTAGAATTTAATTAAAATATTGGTTATGTTAGCTAATACAAATTTATAATTTAAACTAGATCTACTAGGAACAAAATTCATATAATAAACAAGATAAAAAATTATTAAAGACCTTATAAGGTCTGCTCTACATAATCATGTAAAAACAAATTAAATATCATAACACTCCATTTTAATAAACATAATCATAATCAACCAAACAGAGAAGGCATCGGGACCATCCATGTGTTCCAGGATCAAACCTATGTCTTATTATATAAAATCTACAGTCCAAATCGTATCCATTTACATAACTTAATTGTTTAATTAACAGTCCTATTATTATAGTCATCCATTATAAAAACATAAAGGGTTTTAAAGGTCCCATTTAAATCTATCTACACATAACCAAACATACCATATTAACCATTTGAAATAACTAAAACCCATTTTGTCAACAAGAGGTCACGACATTGAATCCTATAGATGTCTAGAATCATTACAATAACATGAATAAGACCATAATCATTCCATATTCAAGTAGTAAGAAATCGCATAACCATTCTCTATACAGTACATGCTTTACATCTAAAATATGCAGGCTATGTTTCTAAGCTAAGCCACAATCCTTTAAACAAACAACACATACACTAACAGTGAGGTAGTAAAGACCCTAGTTACGGCCTCGACCAAGTTCCAATATAATCACATAGTCACGCTAATAAACCAAATAGATATCATGGGTTCTCATAACCTTGTCTATTACAGCACGATTCTTTCCAAGTAAACAATTTACATTTTAAATGCCAACTAAAAGCTATCATAGTCGCTGGGAGAGGCACATGCCATTCGTGGCATGGCCTGCACCCATGCATGGCCAATACAAAACTAAGAATACAATACTCTGTTAAAAACACAGACCCGTGTATACGCTAACATAGAGCATATGGTGGCAAGCCAATGGGCTATGACACCATTGCTACAATGGTGCAGCCCATGGCATAACTCCCAAGCTCTAGAAGCTCCCGACTTAAAATACAAACCAAACAAACAAAGTGCTGTGCATACTGAACTTAACCCAAAACAAAATTTATACGCAGAGTAATTATCCACGGGTTTTAAGGCCACAATCAATCCCATTAGAGTCCACATAAAATGCAACATTTAAATAACCATACAAATCCCAAGTTTACATGGTATTTAAACATTGAATGAAATCGTAGGAATTTCATACCAAATCATTACAATCTTCATATTAAAAACCAACACGTAGTGTAATTACACAGTGAGACACAAATCCTCTTTACAAACAGTCAAAGTATTAAAAAGTTAATGGCAAGCTGTGATCTATGGCACCATTACATGTAATGGTGCAGCCACAGCGCAAAGAAATGCCAAATCTCTCAACGAGAGTCCATTTAAACCCAGAGAAAGCTACATCTTAAGCCCGAAAGGAAGAGTCAACAAGTACCATCGAAACCCCAACCTAGTAAATATTTTCCAACTCAGGAATTCCCAGAAAGAGAGGAGGCAAGTAATCTTGCTAGCAGGCTTACCATGGTCGTGAAGAAGAAATCCCAAATCGAGAAGTGCAGCCTGTGCAAATCCCAGAGTGCCTTTGGTTTCACCTACAAACAAACCACAATGGCATGAGAAGCATGACCATGCCATGGATAAAAACAAATGAAGCAATGCATTTTACAGAGATCCGGTCAAGCTTACCTATGAATCGATGGGGTCATCTCCATTTTACAAATGCACAGAGGCCACACGAAACCACAAAGCCAAAACCATAATGCATAAACAGTGAATGTCAATTCCTTTGCCAAGGGTTTTCACCAACCCTGATGGAATTAATGGCACCAGCTAGTGGCCATTAACGCCTCCATAAACCCCAACCATAAGTTTGCGGATCAACGTTAAATCAACCAAGTCATATGTTAAACCCTCTATACTATGGTTTCACCACCCCTTAAAAGTCAGCGCAGGGTCAATACTAATGACATGGTATGTATACCATAGTCCCAACCTTATGATATGAGCAGCCCCTTAACACTATCATATAGTGTTACAATATTTTCCCTTAGCATCAATAATATAGTGTTATCACATGCCCTTTATGATAGTGCATATAGGTAGGATATGCGCTTAAGTCGTAGTCTAGGTTTGTAGCTTTTAGGAATCGTGGAAAACTTAGTATGCCATGATGCCCTCGCTAGGAAGAACAAGCATAAGTTTACAAGCTCGTAACCAAGGTAAACCTGCAAAGTAGAAACAAGAGATGAGTAATTAATTAAAACAATAGATAGACAATAATAATGATAGGGACAATAATATAATTCATAAGCATCTAGTAAATTAACAAATAAAGATAATTAGCAAATGTAGGGCATACTTGAGTTGTAAAATGGAACAATAACAAAAGTACAGGGAAGAATGGGAAGTATAACTAAGAAATTAATTGTGTCAAGTAACCAATAATCCCGATGTCGCAATAGTAACATGTGAATCAATGAAAAAGGTGCCCTAGTTCAAATGAACTAAGTAAGCCTACATAACGAAGAATAACCTTACCTCTTATATCGTCATGGGAGAATGAGTCTCATCACTCCATCACTTTGTTCCCATCAACAAAGTTAAGTTAGTTTTTATTAAATAAACAAAGTATACATGTGCAAGATCAAAACAATGTTCTATATAACTCATTCATTCACCGACAATAATAACTAAGATATATAGATAGTTTAAATAACATAATTAAAACATAAGAAGTAAACGAACTAATAGTCACTGAATGGATAAGAGATTTAAAAGACAGTGGGAAGATTCCAAAGAGGTTGAAAGTTTAAGGAGCATGTATGTTTCCGCATGAGTACTAATGATCCCTTTTGGGTAGTGTTCACTAGCCTATAATTTTTATTTTTATTTTTCAAATTTTGAGGACATTACAAGTGGTATCAGAGCTCAGTTTCAATACTAAGAGACTCATGGGTGCACCAGGCATTCACGTAGAGAAAATAAAGAATGATAAGTAATTTTTGTTACTAGCAGAAATTTTGTTGCTATTAAAAAATTTTGTGTTAAAGGAAAATTTTTTACAGCGCTTTTCAGTTTATGAATACTGAGGAAGAAAAAAACCGGCAGGAAGAAATGACCACCCCCACTTCGGAAGTGAACTCAGTGGTCGAGCTAAACTCGGATGTGCTGAAAACTTTACACAGTCTTCAATATGAACTGAAGAGTTTTAGAGAAGACAATCTAAATGAAAAAAGGAATAACAAGCTATAAATGAAGCATTATTTCGTAACATGATGGGAGGGAGCCCGCAAGGTAAACCTACCCAGTCCACCAACAGATCCAAAAGAGAACCGTACCATGAGCGGGCCAGTAGCCCAAGAGAAGAAGAAAAAGAAGGTACACCTGAAGCAACTAAAGGAGATCAACACAGTCCTGTCAGTGATGACTCACTTTCTCCACGGAGAAAGAAGTAGATAAGTGATGACAGTCTTTAGGGGGGGTTTCAAAAAATAAGATCCCCAACCTATGAAGGTGAAGTAAATATAGGAATAAAGGATAAAGAATGGTTGCTGGGAATGAGTAAGTATTTCTAGGATCATAACTATTCAAGTGTGATGCAGGCTAGGTTTTCCATCTACAACCTTAATGGTAAGGCAGCAAGATGGTGGTGAGATTTAAACCACACCAAGAAAGATGAGCTGCGAGAAATAAGCTGGGAAATTTTTTGAAAGATTTTCTAAGAAAAATACATGTTGGAAAGGGTCCTTGACTGCAAGGTAAAGGAGTTCCATGAAATACACATGGGGTCCATGACTATGGACACATTTATAAACAAATTTCTAGATTTGCTGCATTATGTACCGTATATCAAAGAAGAGAAGATGAAGATCTAGCAGTTCCTAGGATGTCTTCCTCCCAGTTTTCGGGATAGGATAGAATTTGACCCGCCAAAGACACTGGATACTGCACGACACAAGGACCACCTCTACCATGAGCATGGGCAGTTATGGCAAGAAAACCAAAACCGAAACCGAAAAAAGTCTAGAAACATTTCTGACAATCGTAGGCCTTATAGAAAGAAAAATAACAAATTTCAAGTAACAAGAACTTCAACAAAACTGGTAGGAATCCTTATGTACCAGCTCCTAATGGTAATAAGCAAGTGGCAAGTGGAGCTAATGCTACTCCTTTAGCGATCAAGTGCCGAAAATGCAACGGGCCCCATTAGGCTCGAGATTGTAAGAACAAGAACAATGGAGTCTTGAATACTTGCAAGAAGAACCTACCATTGAGGATATAGCGAGAACCCCATGAATCTATGCAGCATTAGATGGTCGACAGACAGACCATCAAGCTACAATGGTCGAGAGCGAAGGTAAGATCTTGAACACCTCTTTTTCAATATGTATTGATCCCGGTGCGTACTGGAGCTATGTTGCACCTAATATTGTTGATTTATGCAAGTTAGGAAAAGTAAAGCATGATAAACCATGGCTGGTATAGTTAGCCACCCATATGAAATGAAAGGTTTTAAAAATTGTTAAAGAATGTGAAGTAAACCTGAACCATTTCCTTACTAAGGTAAACCTGAACATCCTACCTTTAGGATCATACGATATTCTTATCGGCATGGATTGGTTGGAAAAGCACCATGTCATGCTCTATTGTCTACACAATTTTATCTTGTTTAATGATGGCCAAAGGAACCAAGTGAAGGCTCAAGGCATCCCAAAGAAAGTTTATGTAAGACAAATCTCTACCTTACAAGCGAAGAAGTGTGTTAGGAAGGGTTGCAATTTATTTGCGGTGAACATCTAAGACGTAGAGTCTGATAGAGAAAAATGCATAGAAGACTTCCCCATACTTGAAAAATTCAAGGACATGTTTCTTAGGGAAATCCCTGGATTACCTCCGAAACGAGACCTAGAATTTTCCATCGGACTAACCCCAAGATTAGTTCCAGCCTCTAAATGCCCTTACCGCATCAGTGCACCGAAATTGGTGGAACTCAAACTGCAATTGCAGGAGTTAATAGAGAACAGGTATATCCGACCCAGTGTGTCCCCTTGGGGAGCACACTGGGTTTGTTGAACAAAATGACTATAAAGAACCATTACCCACTCCCTAGGGTCGATGATTTGTTCGACCAGGTGGGAGGAGCCAAAATATTTTCGAAGATTGACCTGTGATCTAGGTACCATCAGGTATGGATCCGAGATGAAGATATTCCCAAGACCGCCTATTATACAAGGTATGGGCACTACAAGTTTGTAGTGATGTCGTTCGGGTTGACCAATGCACCCACAAACTTTATGTGTATGATAAACAACATATTCAATAAATATCTGGATAAGTTTGTACTAGTCTTTATTGACGACATTCTGGTTTATTCCAAGAATAAAGAGGAACATGAAGAACACCTCCACATAGTACTTCGAGTGTTGAGAGAACACCAGCTCTATGCTAAGTTTAGTAAATGTGATTTTTACCAACCACAAATATAGTACCTAGGTCACATCAAATAGTTGTGGATATTTGTGGTTGGTAAAAATCAGGAATAGTTGTGGATATAGAAAATATTCAAGCTATAAAGGGTTGGCCTACCCTGACTAGTGTCACTAACATTAGGTCCTTTTTGGGTTTAGCCGGGTATTATCGAGAGTTCATTGAGAACTTCTCGAGAATCAATTTCCCCATGATGGCTTTGCAGAAGAAAGCGAACAAGTTCTTATGGACTGACAAGTGTGAAGAATGTTTGCAAAATCTTAAGCAGTTTTTGATGACTGCGCTAGTGTTGTGGATTGCGTATCCCGATGGGGATTTCGTTGTATGCATGGATGCAAGCAAGGAAGGAATTGGAGGAGTCCTTTTGCAAAATGATCATGCAAAGTGTTATGAATTGTGAAAATTAAAATAGCATGAACATAATTGTCCCACGCACGATCTTGAGTTATCGGCCATTATCCGCGATCTGAAGATGTGGAGGCACTACCTCATGGAAAGGAAGTTCCTTCTAAAGACTGAAAATATGAATCTAAAGTATTTATTCGATCAACCCGATCTGAATGTGAGGCAAGCCATATGGTTGGCTTTCCTAAGTGAGTATCACTTTGAACTAAAGCATATTAAGGTAAAAGAGAACAAAGTTGCTGATGCTTTGAGTTGACGAACTCATGTGATATATGAGGTGACCATGAGTCAAAATGATGCGGATTTGCATGAGAAGATTAGAGCATCCAACAAGGTTGACCCACTCTATGTGGAAATCCTCAAGAAGGTCCAGGAGGACCAGTTGTTTCAACAACAAAATCAATACAAGGTGGATGACTTCAGACTACTATGGTCCAATGATAGATTGTATGTTCTAGATGGAGGGGACATTCAGTCCAGCATCCTCACAGAATTTCATAGGAAAACCTACTTGGGGAACCCGAGATATCAAAAGATGATATATGTCATCAAAAGACACTTTTTTTAGCCTAAGTTAAAGGCCAACATTGCAATGTTTATTACAAAATGTTAGGAATGTCAGCTAATTAAAACTAAGCACCAGCATCCTTCAGGATTGCTACAGCCATTACCCATTCCAAAATGGAAATGGAAGGTTATCAGTATGGATTTTATTACTGTCTTACCGAAAAACACGAAGCAAAATGATTCCATTTCCGTAGTCATTGACAAGCTGTCAAAGGCAGGACAATTCATCCTCGTGAAATAGACCTACAAGGCTATGAACATTGCTGATATTTTCCTGAAAGAGATATTTAGATTGCATGGGATACCCAAAGTGATTATCTCAGATTGAGATGTTAAGTTTACATGAAACTTTTGGAGATCTTTATTCTCTGGATTAGAGATGCAGCTGAACTTTGGCACTGCTTATCACCCACAGACGGATGTGCAGACTAAAAGAGTAAACCAAATTGTTGAAGACATGCTTAGAATGTATTTCATGAACAACCCCACAAAGTAGGAGGATTATCTGAACCTTGTAGAGTTTGCATATAACAAGGGGTATCATGCTTCCACCAAAATGATTCCTTTTGAGGTACTCTATGGACGGACGTGTAAGCTACAAATTCCAAATCTCTCAACACGAGTCCATTTAAAACCAGAGAAAGCTACATCTTAATCCTCAAAGGAAGAGTCAACAAGTACCATCGAAACCCCAACCTAGTAAATATTTTTCAACTAAGGAATGCCCAGAACGAGAGGAGGCAAGTAATATTGCTAGCAGGCTTACCATGGTCGTGAAGAAGAAATCCCAAATCGACAAATGTAGCATGTGCAAACTACAGAGCAGCTTTTCTTTCACATGTAGACAAACCATGATGGAATGAGAAGCATGACCATGCCATGGAGAAAAAAAATGAAGCAATGCATTTTACACAGAGTCGGTCAAGCTTACCTGTGAATTGATGGGGTCGTCTCCATTTTTCAAATGCGTGGAGGCCACACTAAACCACAATGTCAAAACCATAATGCACAAACAGCGAATGCCAAGTCCTTTGCCAAGGGTTTTCACCAACCTCGATGGCATTAATGGCACTAGCTGGTGGCCATTAACGCTTCCATAAACCCCAACCATAAGTTTGTGGATCAACGTTAAATCAACCAAGTCATATGTTAAACCCTCTATATTATGGTTTCACCACCCTTTAAAATTCAACGCAAGCTCAATTCTAATGACATGGTATGCATACCATAGTCCCAACCTTATGTTATGTGCAGCCCCTTAATACTATCATATAGTTTTACAATGTTTTCCCTTACCATCAAGCTTATAGTGTTAGCACATTCCCTTTATGATAGTGCATATAGGTAGTATATGTGCTTAAGTCGTAGTATAGGTTTGTAGAAATTAGGAATCGTGGAAAATGTAGTATGCCATGATGCCCTCGCTAGGATGAACAAGCATAAGTTTACAAGCTCGCAACCTAGGCCCAACCTGCAAAGTAGAAACAAGAGACGAGTAAGTAATTAAAACAAGAGATAGACAATAATAATGATAGGGAGAGTAAGATAATTCATAAGCATCTAGTAAATTAACAAATAAAGATAATTAGCAAACGTAGGGCGTACTTGAGTCGTAAAATGGAACAGTAACAAAAGTACAAGGCGGAATGGGAAGTATAACTAAGAATTGAATTGTGTTAAGTAACCAATAATATCGATGTCGCAATAGTAACCTGTGAATCAATGAATGAGGGGCCTTAGTTTGAATGAACTAAGTAAGCCTGCATAACGAAGAATAACCTTACCTCTCAGATCGTCATGGGAGAACGAGTCCCGCCACTTCATCACTTTGTTCCCATCAACAAAGTTAAGTTAGTTTTTATTAAATAAACAAAGTATACATGTGTAGGATCAAAACAATGTTCTATATAACTCATGCATTCACCGACAATAATAACTAAGATATATCGATAGTTTAAATAACAGAATTAAGACATAAGAAGTAAACGAACTAATAGTCAGTGAATGGATAAGAGATTTACAAGATAGTGGGCAGATTCTAAAGAGGTCGAAAGTTTAAAGAGCATCTATGTTTCCGCAGGAGTACTAATGATCCCTTTTGGGTAGTGTTCACTAGCCTATAACTTCTTATTTTTTTCAAATTGAAGGGACATTACAATAACAAAAAAAATAGATCAGTAAACTTTAAACCTTTACTTCAAGTAACTAAATTGCATATTTCTTCTCTTAGAAACAATACAGAAAAATTTTCCAATAGCTTTGTAGATGATAACCTACTTATAAATAACTTCCATATAGAGAGTATAGATCCTAGATAATAACCACCAATTATTATTAAACTTTGCATCTACTAAGCATACTTCTAACTAAAATATAGACATAAAATTAAATCACAGATAAATAACAATAGTTAGAACTTGTATAATGTGCAGAAGGGGACAAATACCCAAAGGATACTGTTCCACTCCACCATTTCCTGAAGCAACCAAGATTACTTGCTTAGGACCCCCAATCCTATTCATTGAACCACTAGAAATAAGATCATTGGATGATTTCCCACACAACAACTTGTTGTAACTGAAGACTTAGTATCAAACTTAACTCAGCTATTCCACTTTAGATATCCCCTCATCAAATTCCTTGTGTGCTTGAATTTTCAGTTTTGTAGCAGTCACAAGGTTCATTCTCTTAGATATAGAATGTAGTAGTGAGCCTCCTGCTCAATTTGATGGTATTTATAATATTTCCTAGGTCTTTGGGTCATATTTGGAATTAAATGAGCCAACAACTAGAAAGTGAAATGCTAGTGCTGCCACTTGTCAACCAACCCTCTACAACTTCTCATTCCTCCTAGTGGGGTCAGTGAACACTCATTCAACACTCTCATTTGGATAGGTGTCTCTTCCATTTAATTAATAAAATAAATAATTCTTCAATTAGAGTGATCATTGACCAACACGGTCATAAAAACTTTACAATAAATTTAACCTAATGTTTTCTAAAATAAATAAAAATATTTATCATTCAGTTGTAGGTCTGTTACACGAACGCGTTTTATGATACAAAATATATGCTTGATTCATGATGAGGTCTTTGTTTTGATTTTAATCTGATTTATCTATAAGTATGGACGGTGGATAGATTATGCGATTTAAACCTATGTGATTTAAACCTTTGTGTGTGTATTATTTGACTGTGATTCAGATCTTAGGTAATTGGATATCGGTTTCCCCAAATGTATGCGCGATCTAAAGAGTGCAACGTAATAGAAACATGAGCTCTAGATCTTATGATTGTGTGATTTACTATCTTAAATTATTCCCAAAGCTTGCCTGTGTTGAAAGTGTGAGCACCATATCTGATATGGTGTGACTTGATTCCTGATTTTCATTTCCCTGAGTCTGCAATGAGTAGAATATATCATGATGCTAATCTTGTTCCCAATATGAGTGTGCAATGAGTAAAATCTTTTATGATGTCAAATATCTGATCCGCGAGTAAGATCAAATTATCTGGCTGCGATTTTTCCTTTGATTAAGTCTTTACCGACTTGCAAAATTACAAGTATCATACCTGAGAAAGATCCAATTTCTATGTATGCATTTGGATTTTCTGTTTCGTGTTGGTGCGTCTTACGAAAGGAGAAATGTTATATCCAAAAGATTTGTCTTTTGTATGATCCCATCTCTATAAACATAATCGATATTTATATCTTATATGATCTATGAGAGAGTTAATCGAGTTCGAAGTATTGAAAGATCTATGAGAAAATCAATCAAGGAGAGTTGGGTGATATCAAAGGGATATCGACCCTTGTGAATACTATTATTACTTTCTAAATATTATCATTTTTGTGTGCTCACGTAACTGCTAGCTGGTTGCTATGATCTATTTATATTTGTATCAATGAGTAGTTTAAACATAAAGATCATGATGTGAGATCTTTGGAAAGGTTCTAGATATTTACTTATCTTAGTGGATTTGTCGCTCATCTCGGTGGTGGTTCTAGGAAGAATAGCATACGCCAAACAAAGTGAATGGCTGGGAGGAAAGTCGTAGGCATGCTTTCAATCGTCCAAGTAATCCGAAATGGCTAAACTCTTGATTATTGAATTATTGGATCATGTTTCAAGCTTATTATATAACCTATGTTGTTAAAGTTATAATTTATTTATAATGCTCTTATGTATATTGAATTGACATGATTTGAAGTTGTGGATGCAGAGAGTGTGTTCCCGTGGTGGGAGGAATTAGACTAACTCTCAGAATATAGTACCATAAATATTTTTACATGTATACATATTTTATAGTTAGGTTTCTTTCGGAAGTAATGGAACTAATTAAACCTTGTTATTTCTTAATAGACGAATCAAGATACTAGAACCACATTCCCTACCATTATACTTAGGAGTGATAATTATATGCAATAAACCTCCATTTTGCAAGCGCATTATCTATGAGTATCGGGAAATACCTATTCCACGAAGAACCTCTAAAAACAATCTTGTGTGTGCTTGGAGTTCATGAAAGTTTGATTAATGAATGTGTCAAGGACATAGACATGAATACTCATGTATGGGAAATGTGGGATTAAGAGGGTGAACATAAGGTAAAATATGCACTTTTGTATAAACAATATGATTATTAGTTAAGGGAATGGTCTCTTGTAGATAATAGTCTTCGTGGATTTAGTAATTAGGAAGATTTGCTTATGATGAGTTGTCATTTATAATTTTGGGGTATATGTAAAGTTAGAGAATTCAAAGGAAATCTAATAAAGAAGATACTTAAGACATAATTTTGAAGTGAAGGGGTTTTTGTTTTTGTTAAAGTGTTGAAACCACTAATTGCTACTCTGTAGTAGTCTCTATTTATATGTTGAGTAAGAATGATTGTACTTTTAAACTCTTAATCTTTTAGAATGAATAATCAATGAAATTAACTTAAGTAGTTTGTTTGAATAAACTCAATAAAGATTTTTTTCTTTCTTTCTTTTATGGTGTGCCCCATAATTTAATGATGATTTATGCGTATGTCACATTAATAAATTTAACTTATGGTTTATAAGACATCAATTTTCAAATATGCTAAGTTATGCTAATTAAATATAACCAACAATTTAATAATAAAAAATAATTAAATTAATTTAAAAATATATATATTTTATTTTTTAATATATTTTTGTTTTTAATTATTGTTATCCATATGGGGAATTTTTATGGAGAAAAGATGTAATTAAATTAATTTAAAAATATATATATTTTATTTTTTAATATATTTTTGTTTTTAATTATTATTGTCCATCATATGGGGAATTTCTATGGAGAAAAGATGTTACTAAGTATATGAATCTAAAATATCTAGGTTTTTTTTCCACCAAACTATCTTGTTGGTTTGGTATTTGTTTCTCATTATATTTGATTTGGTATTTGTTTTCTAACGATAGTTGGTTTGGTATTTGTTTCTAATGATATTTGATTTGGTTTTGTTTTCTAACAATATTTGTTTTTTTCCGGCAAATTAATTTTTTTTAGTTTCATATTTTTCTTTAATAATATATGTTTGTTTTTAGTGAAATTAAGTTTTCTAAGTTTTCTAGTTTGATATTTTTTTTAATATTTTATTTCAAAATTAATGTTATTCTTTGATATATTTTTCTAATATTTTATTTCAAAATTATTATTATTTTTTAAATGATTTGGTTTTTTTCTCAATTTTATTTTAATAATTTATTTCAAAATTCACTTGAGGCCACTCCATTTCCACCATTCCCTAAGATAACCTCAACCTAGGCCACACCAACCTTTATGATGGTTGGATTTTTCGGTGTCTCCTCCCAACTAACTACGAGACCCACACCTTAACTAAATGAACTAGCAAAATTCCAGGATTTCAAAATGAGTGTTATTTCTTAGGTTGATATTTACTTTCAAATAATTTAGGTTTTTTTTAACAATTTTATTTCAAATTAAAAGAAAAAACTTTGTTTTTAGTTTTCAATCTATAAATAAAATGTAACTTTTTATATACATAAAATGTAACTTTTTATATACATGGAGATTTACTTTTGATTTGCATTAACATTTTTTTATAACTACCATGGCCACTTAACTTGTGGTTGGGAAACATTGATAGGTCTATCAAGTCAAGTATCACTAATAAGTTATCATTCACTTGTTCTCTCATTTTTCTAGTTAAATGAGTTATGTGCCATTTATCTATTTATCATTAAGAGTTATCCATACACCGACTCCCATTATGCATCAATTACCAATTATATATATATATATATATATATATATATATATA
>LPNX010403265.1:33893-95258 GCA_001517045.1 Pseudotsuga menziesii
ATGTAATCTAGAAAAATTATAGGTACTTGTGCAACCCAAAATCATAAATAAATAAATCTATCCATATAAAAATGTATAACACACTTGTCTTAGTCTCATGCAAGTATACTATACTCATGTAATCTAGAAAAAATATAGGTACTTGTCCAACCCAAAATCCTAAATAACTACATCTATCCATATAAAAATGTATAACGCACTTGTCTGAGACTCATGCAAGTGTACTATACTCATGTAATCTAGAAAAATTATAGGTACTTGTCGAACCCAAAATCATAAATAAGTACATCTATCCATATAAAAATGTATGTTATAAAACATACTTTACCTATTTATGTTATGTGGTTTAATAATTCTCGGTATAACATTTACAATTTTTATATGAAAAATATAAATTAAATTGACCACATGAAATGACCAATTAATGATTATTACATGGATAGGTGTGAATAAACCTACGAGTGTTACGCTTTTCACTTTTGTAGATGAAATCCATCTCCAGAAATCAATCTTCGAAATCACAAATGTAACAAAATTCATGGTAGTCTACATTGGCTAAAGAGCTTAGCAAATATAGATTAATATTAATTATTATAATGGATGGTTTGTTATGGTAGTTGATTTGTGATAGTCACAACCACCTACCATAATTTCAGGTTAAGGTTCTTTAAAAAATTGTCTTTTGTAAATGTTGCTTCGTGATCTGGACAAGAGCCTTTTTGAAGCACTCATTTTTTTAATGGATGTAATGTCCCCAAAAATTGAATTTTATTTTATTTTATAGGTTAGTAAAAACTACCCCAAGGGGATCATTATTACTCATGCGAAATTAGATGCACTACTTAAACTTTTGATCTCTTCAGAAACTGCTCATACTATCTTGTTAATCTCTTATTCATTTCGTAATTTTTAGTTCGTTTACTTCTTATGTCTTAATTATGTTATTTAAACTATTTGTACATCCTAGTTATTACTGTCGGTGAATTAATGAATTGTATAGTTCATTGTTTTGCTTATGCATGTGTGTACTCTATTTATTAAGTATAAACTAACTTAACTTTGTTGATGAGAATAAGGTGGTGGAGTGGTGGGACTAGTTCTCCCATGACAATATGAGAGGTAAGGTATTACTTGGTTATGCACGGTTACTTAGTTCAATCGAACTAAGGCACTTCCCTCTTTTACTTACGCAATTCATTATTTGTGATGGGATTGGATGTAAAGTGTGTTGACAGCCTTGGTCATCGATAACCTGCTGCTAGTTATTACGTTTCCTATCGACTTGGTTTTAAAACTTGGTAAGTGTCGTTATCGTCAATTTAGCTATTACTGCTAAATTTCCTGTACATTGATTATTCTTCATTATGGTCTTAAATTCATCATTTTAGATGTCATTAACATATTTTTCGTGCTATGTATATTTTTACTATATATACTTTTTAAACATTTCCTACGATCTTTTATTGGCAGGTTATTAATGGTTTGAGAGCAAAGCTTTGTATTTGTTAATCCGAGAGATTATCATGGCATACTTTGTATGCCATGGTACTTAAGCCTAAACACCTTGATACTATGGTATTAAACCCTAATATCTAAACCTATCGACTAAACCTTATCTACAATCCTAAGCAAGGGTCTTAGAATTTGGACTAGCGCAACCTATGACTAATTATTATGGTAATACCATCATAGTACAAGCTTTGTAATATATTAACGTTGGCATTAGAGTTTGGGGCGACATAATATATGGTATAAACCATATGTTACAGGGTTTAAGTGTTGGTATGGAGGGTGGCATGAAACGATACTTTGTAACAAGTCGTGACTATGGGAGTGGGTTGTCGAAATGTTAATGGATTCCAGCCTGGTGCATTTAATGCTCTTCGTAAATCATGACAGGCTTCCCTTAGGCTTGGCTCACAATAGCGGTGCAATGTATTGTCAATTGGGGTTTCGTCGTTTTGGCTTTGCGCAGAGGTATGGCCATGGAGGCGACCTTCATGGTCATGGTAATCCTGCTAATTCAATCGTATTCTTGTCACCCTTTGATCCTATGGTAGAGCTACATTTTGAATGGTTGTTTAGTTGGGGTTTGATGTTATATTGAAATCGATTTTGCCTTCAGGCTTTGCATACATACTTCGTTAATTTAAAAAATGGAGGCATTGTGCCATAAATCGTTTCTTAGGCCATTCGGCTCTTTGTAATTTTTATTTTGGCATGTAACTCATTACAATTTGGTTTTCGGATTTTAAAGCCATCGGCTGCACCATTGCAAGCCATGGGCTGCACCATTGAAAGTAATGGTGCCATATCCCATTGTCATGCCTGTGAAAGACCTCGTTCTCGGCCTTCAATGGCGACTATGTACATGCATTTGGAATCTCTATGTAAATAAACATATGTGTTGGTTTTTATGACATGTAATGGTTAACTTGATATGTGGTGTATGTGATCCCTTATGCGTTTTTCTTACGCACTGTATTTAAAAATGGGGCTTGGGTTTGAAAAAGAGAGGCATATGCCTTAATGGATGCTCTATGTGTAACTGCCATTGTTTATCTTGGTTATTGTATTATCTTGACAACGTGGGAAAAAGGCCATGCCGTCAATGACATGAGCCTTTCCCACAGTGCTGCGATAGCTTGTATTTAAATTGTTTATGGAATTTGGTTATGTGTATTACGACAATTATAGTATAAGGATTTAGATTGTGTGGGTATAGGCCATACCGTAAATGGCATGTGCCTTCCCACAGTGCTGCGATAGTATAGAGTAGGGTTTAAAATGGTAGAGACTGTGTATTGTATTTAAATTTTGGCCAAGGCCGTGACTTATGTGAGCACTGTGCATTAGTGGTTTTCGTGGTGGCCAGGGTATGCAGACCCGCGATGGAATTTGCTGTTCTTAATGTAATTGGACTCTGTAATATATCTTAAAGGGTTTATTTATAACCCACAACCCGCATACGATTGTACAACGTGGCCTATGTGAGTGCGATTATAGGATTGGGTTTGTCGTTGGTATATATAATGCGTATGGGTGGTTTATTATAAATTTTCCTTGGGTCTTGATATCCATGGGAATCGATGTCGTGACCTCTGTTGGCAATAACGTTTTTTAAAGTAATGTAATGAAATGTATTTTGATGAAATAAACAACCTAGCCTTGCATTCCCATGGGATTCGATTCCTTCTTCTGTTGCAATAAATGGATTTATGTTATGATGTTGAATTATGTAACTTGGTTTATAGTTATGTATAGATGAAAATTATATGGGAATTTTAAAGATATAATGCATATGATTCATGGTATTTTAATGTAGATGTTAAGAAACCTCAAAGTGCTTCCACTACACTTTCAATTGGACCATAGTGGGCTTCCGAAGCTACACTTCTCTCTTGTCCAATATGTCCAAAGGTTCAAGGGAAAATTCCCCCTCAAATTACACCTGTAATAAGAACCAATCAATGACATGCTTAGTGTCATAAACATATTTCTGTAATAAAGATGCATGGAAAACATTATGAACTCTTACGTGCACAGGTAATGCTAATTCATAAGCCACTGGTCCTTTCTTGGCCAAAAT
Source organism: Pseudotsuga menziesii (assembly GCA_001517045.1). NCBI lineage: Eukaryota > Viridiplantae > Streptophyta > Pinopsida > Pinales > Pinaceae > Pseudotsuga > Pseudotsuga menziesii. The sequence continues at coordinate 37,483 of LPNX010403265.1, forward strand.
TTCAAAAGGTCCAAAAAACATAGGTGCTAAATTACCACACCTACCCAAGCTCAATGAGCTCCATTTTGTTTTCACTTTCAAGTAGACAAGCTCACCTACTTGATAGTCTTTATCTTTTCTTTTCTTATCTGGATAACTTTTCTAACGGTCTTGCACCTCCTTAAGGTTTCCCTGGACCTTGGTAACTTACTGTTCCAAGTCCAATAACAGGTTAGGCCCTAACATGAGCCGATCCACTGGACTGTCCCAAGTAGCTGGGGTCCTACACTTTCGTCCATAGAGTGCCTCGAAAGGAATCATCTTTGTGCAAGCCTGATACCCGTTGTTATATGCAAACTCTGCAAGGGGCAGATAATCCTCCCACTTGGTGGGGTTGTTCATGACATACATAAGAAGCATGTCTTCCACAAATTGGTTTACTCTTTCAGTCTACCCGTCCATCTGCGGGTGATAAGCAATGCTAAAGTTCATCTTCATCTCTAATCTAGAGAATAAATATCTCCAAAAGTTTCCCATAAACTTAACATCTCGATCTGAGATAATTTCTTTGGGTATCCCATGCAATTTGAATATCCCTTTTAGGAATATATTGGCAATGTTCATGACCTTGTAGGTTGATTTCATGTGGATGAATTGTGTTACCTTTGACAGCTGGTCAATGACTACGATGATGGAATCATTTTGCTTCTTTCTTTTCGGTAAGCTAGTAATAAAATCCATATTATTAACTTCCCACTTCCATTCTAGAATGGGCAATGGATATAGCAATATTGAAGGATGCTAGTGATCGGCTTTAACTAGATGGAATTCCTAACATTTCGCAATAAACATTGCAATGTCAGCCTTTAACTTAGGCCAAAAAAAGTGTCTCTTGATGGCAAATATCATCTTTTGATATCCCGGGTGCCCCGAGTAGGGTTCCCTATGAAATTCTATGAGGATGCTGGACCAAATGTCCCCTCCATCTAGAACATACAATCTATCCTTGGACCATAGTAGTCCGGATTCATCCACCTTCTATTCCTTCTATTGTTGAAACAACCGGTCCTCCTGGACCTTCTTGAGGATTTCCACATAGAACATGTCAACCTTGTTGCCCGTTCTAATATTCTCATGCAAATATGCATCATTTTGACTCAGGGTCGCCTCATATATCATATGAGTTCATCGAATCAAAGCATCGAAAAATTTGTTCTCTTTGCCCTTAATATGCTTTAGTTCAAAGTGATACTCACTTAGGAAAGCCAACCATCTGGCTTGCCTCGCGTTCATATCGGGTTGATCGAAAAAATATTTTAGACTTATATTATCAATCTTTAGAAGGAACTTCCTTCCCATGAGATAGTGCATCCACACGTTCAGAGCCTGGATAATGGCTGCTAGCTCAAGATCGTGTGTGGGATAATTCTGCTCGTGCTCTTTTAATTTCTGTGATTCATAACATATCACATGGTTGTTTTTCAAGATAAATCCTCCAAGTGATTCCTTTCTTGCATCCATGCATACAATGAAATCCCCATCGGGATCTACAATCCGCAACACTGATGCAGTCATCAAAAGATGCTTAAGCTTTTGCAAACTTTCTTCACACCTTTCAGTCCATAATAACTTGTTTCCTTTCTTCTGCAAAGCCATCATGGAGCAAGCGATTCTCGAGAAGTTCTCAATGAACTTTCAATAATATTCGAATAATCCCAAGAATGGCCTAATGTCAGTGACACTAGTCGTGGTAGGCCAATCCTTTATGGCTCGAATATTTTCCAGGTCCACAGCTATTCCTGCCTCGGATATGATGTGACCTAGGTACTCTAATTGTGGTTTGTAAAAATCACATTTACTAAACTCAGCGTAGAGCTGGTGTTCTCTCAACACTCGAAGTACTATGTGAAGGTGTTCTTCCTGTTCCTCTTTACTCTTGGAATAAACCAGAATGTCATCAATGAAGACTATTACAGACTTATCCATATATTTACTGAATATGTTGTTCGTCATACACATAAAATTTGTGGGTGCATTGGTCAACCCGAACGACATCACTACAAACTCATAGTGCACGTACCTTGTATGAAAAGTGGTCTTGGGAATATCTTCATCTTGGATCCATACCTAATGGTACTTGAATCGCAAGTCAATATTCGAAAATATTTTGTCTCCTCCCACCTGGTCGAACAAATCATCGATCCTAGGGAGCAGGTAATGGTTCTTTATAGTCATTTTTTTCAACTGACGGTAATCAATGCACATCCACATCATACCGTCCTTATTATTTACGAACAAAATCGGTCCTCCCTAAGGGGACACACTGGGTAGTATATACCCTTTCTCTCTTAACTCCTGTAACTGTAGTTTGAGTTCCACCAATTCTGGTGCACTCATGTGGTAAGGGACTTCAGAGGCCGGAACTGATCCTACAGTCAGTTCGATGGAAAATTCTATGTCTCGTTTTGGAGGTGATCTAGGGATTTCCTCAGGAAACGTGTCCTTGATTTCTTCAAGATCAGGGAATTCTTCTAAGCATTGTTCTCTATCTGACTCTACATCTCAGATGTTCAGCGCAAACAACTTACATCCCTTCCTAACACACTTCTTCGCTTGTAAGGAAGATATTTGTCTTACAAAAACTTTATTTGGGATGCTTTGATCCTTCACTTGGTTCCCTTGGCTATTAATACATACGATAGACTTGTGTAGATAATCGAGCATGACATGGTGTTGTTCCAACCAGTCCATGACGATAAGAATATTGTACGATCCTAAAGGTAAGATGTTCATGTTTACCTTAGTAAGGAGACCATTCAGGTTTACTTCACATTCTTTAACAATTTTTGAAACCTTCCATTTTGTACCATTGGCTAATTGTACCAGCCAAGGTTTATCATGCTTTACTTTTCCTAATTTGCATAAATCAACAATATTAGGTGCAACATAGCTCTGACAAGCAACGGGATCAATAAGTATTAAAACAGAGGCATTCAAGATATTACCTTCGATATCAACCGTTGTAGCTTGATGGCCCTCGTGTTAGACATCTAATGTTGCATGGATCTGCGGGGTTCCTGCTATATCCTCAATGGTAGGTTCTTCTTGCAGGTTATGCAAGACTCCATTGTTCTTGCTCTTATAATATCAGGCATAATGGGGCCTGTTGCACTTCCAACACTTGATCGCTAAAGGGGTATCATTGGCTCCACTCGCCACTTGCTTATTCCCATTAGGAGCTGGTACATAAGGCCTTGTACCAGTTTTGTTGAAGTTCTTGTTCGCTTGAAAGCTATTATTTTTCTTTCTATAAGGCTGCGGGTTTGAACCAGGCTTGCGGTTATCAGAAAAGTTTCCAGACTTTTTTGGGCTTTGGATCTGGTTTTCTTGCTGTAGCTTCCTGTGCTCATAGCAGAGGCGGGCCTTTTGTAGTGTAGTATCTAGTTTCTTTGGCATGTCGAATTCTATCCTGTCCCAAAAAGTGGGAGGAATACATCCTAGGAACTATTGGATCTTCACCTTCTCTTCTTTGATATATGGTACAAAATGCAGCAGATCTAGAAATATGTTTGTAAATGCGTCCATAGTAATGGACCCCATGCACAGTTAATGGAACTCTTTTACCTTGTGGTCAAAGAACCTTTCTAAAATGTATTTTTCTTGGAAAATATTTGAGAAGTTTGCTCATCTTATTTCTTGCAACTCATCTTTCTTGATGTGCTTTAAATCTCTCCACCATCTTGTTGCCTTACGATTTAGGTTGTAGATAGAAATCCTAGCCTGTATCACACTTGAATAGCTATGAACCTGGAAATACTTACTCATTCCCAGTAACCATTCTTCAGCATTTTCTCTCGTATTTACTTCACCTTCTTAGGTTGGGGCTCTTATTTTTTGAAACTCCCCCTGAGGACTGTCATCACTTCTTTGCCTCTTTCTCTGTGGAGAAAGTGAGTCATCACTAGGAGGACTATGATGATCTCCTTTAGTTGCTTCAGGTGTACCTTTTTTGGCTTCTCTTTTTCTTCCATCCCTCTCATGGTATGGTTCTGTTGACGGGCGTAGATGACTATGCATGCAACGGAGGAGACAACCCAGACCGGGATCCTTAAAGCAGGCTCCAAGCTGTTTGGGATGGTTGTTCCCAACAGGTTTAAAGGCTCTGTTAGCCTAAAAGTCTAACTGTTTAAAAATCTAAGAGATAGATCTAACACTACTGATTATTGATTAGATATGTATCTATGTCTATACAAATTAATAACTATTATTAATTATAGAATTAATGAACTAAGTTAAATCAGTTTATAAATATAGAAGATTAAATAACTATTAACAAGTTTGATTATTAACAAAGATACATTATATACATCTGTACATTAATCAATAATGAAAAGAATAACCTGCATATGACATGAATATAAATATCTCTTTCAAATAGATTTTTTAACAATATAATCAACATAAAATAAAATAAACATATTATCCTAACCTACGTACTATCCTGATCAGGAGCAATGTGAAATTTAAACCGAAACCGGATCTGTTAACAGGACTATCAATAATCTTGAAAATCTTCGAAATAAATTTAGAAATCACCAAGATCATGCAATAGATGTATAAACCAAGTACATAATGATGTCAATCACCAATTTACAACATGGCATTAGTTAACAGAACGATAATTAGTATAAATCGATAGCCAAACATAATGTATTTGCACAATTTCATAAAAGAGATTATGACAAACATGCATAATATAGAAAAACAGTAACAAGACTAAGGATAGCATACACATGTGCTGAGCATAAAACTGTAAACATATATATAATTTATCACCAGTTTAAAGATTGTATATGCTGACAGGAAGCTGTCTCCAGTTACAAAAAATCAAACCGTAGTGTTGTTATCTCTGTTCCCCAAACTATCGACCCCCTATCCCACCTGCTATCTCTCCTTCAATACATGTAATATTCAAAAATAAACATTCCTAAAAACTAGAGATAGCCAATATCGAACCATCTAACCAATTTCCCTTAAAAATGACAAGAAAGACATGTCATTTTTCCATATACGTAACAACGCCAACAAATGGTAAGATTCGATCCATAAAAATCGAAAATCTCAACAATGAAACAACACCTGGAAATTCTGATAGTCGTTTTGTTTCCGATCATGTGGGGGATCATCCAAAAAATAGACAGTCATCAAAACTCGCAGCAAGAACAGCAACCATATCGCCTGCAATGCAACACACGAAAATAAATTAATTAACACACATACAAAAATTGAAATGACAAAAACTATGCAACAAAATAAAAATCAAACAAATAAGTACCTTTACAGAGGTAACCTGATCGTTAATCCATCAAAACTTCAAAATATGAAACTGATAGCAAATACGCCCAAACATTACAAATTTACAGGTGCATTGAATACTTGGATGTTTACCCCACTCGACTGACTCGGCGATTGCCCCCTCGAAACTGCATAAGTGAAACTTGAGCATTAAGCTCCCGAAGCTTCTCTTCATTCTTATCATTCTCACTCTGTAATTTCATAACCCTTCTAATCAGTTTGTTCTTATGGTTTTTCAGGCGCACGAGATGCTTGTCACTCAAGTCCACTTTCTCCTTTAACTTCAGATTATCAGCCTCCATCACATCGCAATTGGCTACTACTTCAGTTTCCCTTTCCTCCATCCTGCGTATCTTGTCTAAAAGACAGTTAATGAACAAAGGATGCATCATATCCCCTACGTAATGAAAATCGGGCGGTCTTATACCCACAGGCTTTTCTTTTGCTGGAGAATCAATAACAGAATCCCCCCGACCGTCTTTATCAACCACAGGAATATCTTTACCAATGGTAGGAGGACTCTCATCAACAAGATTCGGAACGTACTTAGGCTGAACCATATTATCATTAACAGGAAGAGGGAGATCCATTTCTTCATTATCTAAGACAACAGTCTCAACCTGAACACTGTCAGTCACAGGGGTTTTAACAGTATTACCTTTTTCCATACTCCTGGTGAATCTACCTACCAACTTTGCTTTCAGTCTGTCTCATCCACGATTGCAAATTTTATCTGTATTGTTTTGTGGCGTAATCGGTGACAGAGATGAAAATCCCCTCACGCGTTTAGAACCCAGGTGAGTATCAGCACTTCTCACTGGAGTGGAAACCGGATCATGGCAAGGTTCAGGACTCATACGGCCAGGGTTAGACAGGGGTTTACCTAAAGAAGGAACCGAAACAGGACTCGACTCCTTATGCTTATTGCATTCCTCAGGGTTGTCAAAATGGCAATGGCAGAAAGAGGAAAAGCCATTGGACTCGACGAACTCATCCCAAGACCGATTTGACTTCTAAAGCTCCTTATGAATTAACATGCGGACTAAGCCATGGTGAAAGAGACTATGACTAACATTCTTAGGACCCCTTTTAATGGAAGCAGACATCTTAAACATACTTTGCAACAAATAATAGGGTAAGTTTAGTGGGAAACCTATAAATGCAGACATGAGCCTGAGATGATAGACGTACATTGAAGACAAGCGGCCTTCACAAGTCAGGTATCGGTGGATCAAATCCAGAATAGGATGCCATTCCTTTTTGAAGTACATGCGAGCTACTCCACTGTGAAATGATACTTCTTGACTAGGATTCTTTAGCAGCTGGCACCATTCAGTAATGTCCATCCTCTTATATTTAAATCATCTCTCACCGGTCAGTGATATGTCAGTGGAAACCGCTACTGATCGCTCGTCCACTCGAAAACGAAGATCACCCACTTCTGCCTGAAAATCAACCAGAGAGAGAGCGGAAACCCTTGTGACTTCGGGGTTCGAATCAGAGAATTTAATTATGAACGGCATCCACCCAATAGGCTAAACCTTTGTTGACAGCCCAAGGTTCAAATCCAGCAATGTCATTTCGCAGGGCTCGACCCTCACTACTGGCGCCATTACCGACTGTGTCAAGGCACGTAACCGCACGCAAAACAAATACCACAGCTCGGCACAAGACAACAAATTAGAGAGCGAGCACTGCGGGTAAGGACTGAGTAAGAACAAGCAATGAAACTTAACCCTGTGATAAGCAAAATAAGCCATGAACAAATGCAGACTACACCCCTACAAGTTCGGCATAGATGAAGACATTATCGCTTAGAGAGGTAATCGATTAATGAGGAATGACGGTAGAAGACTCTAGATAACTCATGTTATCATTATTTAACTGGAATTAATGATATGAGGCTCTTCACTGTACATAGAACAAGTGTTCCATTGCCAGGCAGCCACGATGGAGAACAAGTACTGGGACTTAAACATGATGGACAGGGTTCAGTACCAGTGTCATGATAGCATATCGACTTCGTAACAGGTGAATTAGAATGGAGGCTACGGCATGAATTGATCTGACAATAAACCATGATACATATCACCCTTACCGTAGATCCGACTTATCGTTCAAAGGTGGCGGACAATGTAACATAATACAAACCATCACGTTGAAACTAGACTTTGGAATATAAACCATATAAAATTCGACATAAACAATTAATATCAAGGATGGTTTGTAAACTTAGGATATGGCACGTAAGACATATGTCCTTGGACACTCTAAGATTTATCAGAGTTATAAAGACCCGACCATTCATAACCTTTAATCAACTTACCAATGAAATCCATAATGATGTGCCAAACCATACCAAGATCAACTATTCCAATATCGTAACCTTATAAACAATTATAGTAACAAAATAAAACAATAAAATCAATTTATAATGTTTTGGATAAGATGCAAGACTAGGATGACGATGACAGGGATGGGAATCAATAATGCTCATCCTTTGATTTTTTAAGTATAAATCCACCCAAAATAATAACTTTATAGTAGTGATTTCATTAATCTCATATAGTTCACAAAGGTTGTTTAAAAATATGGAATTTCGATGAATCAGTAGCTCACGGAAGACCACCTTTTCAGTAGCTGATAATTCATTGGATTTGTCCCTTTAAAATTTGATCATTTCATCAAAACAAAATGGGATTTTGTTTGATGAAACATGTTTTTTTTTTTAAAGGCTGTTGAGCAGGGGCACAACAGATGGCGACTTGTTGGGAGGAACAGTTATCTCTGTTCTTTGACCTGAAATCATGCAAACAAAGAAATTAAATCCTTCATATAAGCCATTATACAAAGATTACTATTTTAACATCTTAAACAGATTCAAGCATTTCACAGCTCTAAAAATTACCAGAAAATTACAGTTTCATTCATTCATTTGATAAAGATCAGGTTTCTAACAAAAATTAGTCCTTAAATAGTAAGACAGTAAAATGGCTTAGTCTTAAAGAGTAAAATCTCAATACCACAAGCATGGCCCTACTGCCAGCAGGCGTCCATAGCCTCAGCAGGGTTGCTTTGAAACCCACAGAATTCCAGTATCCCATCTACTAGTTATAAATATACGATTCTGGTCAGGGTGAAATGTTACCATTATTTTCTTTTAATTTTATTACTCATGAAGGCCATGGTTCAGGCTTGGTAACCAGATAGTAACCATGTCAGTCACCAGTCTGCATTACAGTAAAATGAACCGCCTCATGATGAGACCTTTCACCCCTCAGAGTTTTCTGTCCAAGAGTCATTGCCCAGGCTTGGTGACCGGAGACGACAATGTTACTGAATGCAAAGCTATGGTCCTGAACAGATCAGCTCGTTATGAGACCTTCTTTCCTTCAGATTGTTTTTGCAAATGTTCCGGTCCATCCTTGTCCAGAATGTAATTATTGTTAATCTCAAATGAGATTATCTTAGCAGATAGGGAGGCAAATCTGATCCTCTTTACGAGAAGGGATGGAGTAAAAGATTTAAATAGATAACTTTACCAAGTACTTCCCTAATCCCTTTGGGAAAATCTTTGCAGAGACTGATATAATTAATTAATATTAACATGGTTTAAAAGTTTCTGGTATAATCTAGAACTATGAAAACACCATTCTCTGTTCAAGAAGTAAAACAGAATGACAGTTTCCAGGATAGTAATGACTTCGTGCATGATTTACAGATCAATTACAGAACTTGAAATCAGTCATCAATTTGAGGTTTGATAAATTGATCAGGTTCACAACACACAAATAAAAAAGCAAATAAATCAAAAAGAAAAACAAAATAAAATCCATCAATCAAGCACACCACACCAGGTATATACAGGATAATCCCTTGAGGGGGATCAACAAAAATATCTCTTAATCAGGTGACCATTTACTGGAAGGTTGTCAATGTCACCTTCCACTGTTTGCAACCTGAACGTGCTAGGACCAAGTTTTTCTGTAATAATAAATGGTCCCAGCCACAGGCATTGGAACTTTGTGTGTTTTCCTTTATCTTCGTGTTCCTTGTCCCATTTCAGGACTAAGTCACCTACTTACAAATCCCGACTGACTAACTTTCTAAGGTCAAACAAACGCTTCATGGTCTGCTGGTGTTTTTCAAACTTTTTCCTAGCCAACTCCCTATCTTCCTCCAGTTTATGCAAGGTGTTAATTCGATGCTCCATGGAAGAACAAGGTGTCTCCTGCACTGAATGGGAGAGCTGTAAAGAGGGTAAGAACAAATGAGGAGGCAAAATAGATTCCTTGCCATATACCAGGAAAAAGGGGGAGTTTCCTATAGCAGCTTTGGGAGTCACTCTGTCAGCCCACAAGGCATTTGATAAGGCATTATGCCAATTCCTGTGATGATTTACCACCGTACGTTTCAGAATCTTGATTAAATTTTTATTAGAAGATTCTGCTAACCCGTTACCCTAGGGATAATAATTAGCTGAATACTTTAATTTTATTCCCTTTTCCAATGCATACTCAGTTAATTTAACAGAGGAAAAATAAGTTGCATTGTCAAAAATCAAGGATTCAGGAACACGAAATTTGGTGATAATAAAAGAATCAAGGAACGATATCACTTGTTCCGAATTAACTACTCGCAAAGGGATGGCCTCAACCCATCTGGTGAAGTAGTCTGTGGCTGTCAAAATGTATTTATGCTGCTGTGAAGAAGCTGGTGTGATTGGGCCAACAATATCTAGACCCCATTACTGAAATGGGACTTCGATAATCACCGGCTGGAGGGGTAATGCTGCCTTCTTCAGTCTGCCTCCTGCTCTTTGACACTCCTGGAACTTCCTGGTGAAAGCATATGCATGCTTGAACAACGTGGGCCAGTAGTAACCAGCTTTAAGTATCTTATGGGCAGTGGTTTCTCTGCTAAAGTGTCCTCCGGCTGGTCCTGCATGTACTTGAGATAACACATTATCAGCCTCATTTCTTTCTAGACAGCGAAGGAGAACTCCTTCAAAAAAATTTATAAACAAAATGTTATCAATAAGCTGATAAGGGGCAGATCTCAATATCAAAGCTATTTTATTACATGGGTCTAAATATTCAGGAGCATTCCCATGCAATAGAAAGAACTTAATATCATTATACCAAGAATCAGGAGGAGTAGAGATCGGAAAAAATTCCCATGCAATAGAAAGAACTTAATATCATTATACCAAGAATCAGGAGGAGTAGAGATCGGAAAAAATTCCCTTTCAAACAAAGAAGGTTTGCTAAAGAAGTGCAGATCAGGTTTAGAACTGTCCGCAGACCCAACTGCTAGCTTGCAGAGTCCTTGTCCCCTGACAATCTTTAAAGGTTTTATTTCCAGGTCATATTCCTGAAGTGCTATAACCCAATGTGCTCATTTTTCACCAAGAACCTTTTGCACCAAGAGGTTTCTAACTGCAGAATATGGTACAATGACTTTGGTGTGGGACTTCAGCAAGTAAGGCCTGAAATGTTTGACAGATTTGAAAACAGTGAAAGCTTGCTTGTCTACTTCTAGTTAGTTTAACTCTGCACCATTCATACCAGAACTCATAAAAGCGATAGGAGCTTCATTATTTTCCTAGTTTTTCTGTGTCAGAACAGCAGCATATGAAGAATCAGAAGCAAACGTATACAAAATGAAAGGTTTGGAAAAATCTGGGCTAGTTAGAGTAGGAGCTTCAGCAATAGCTTTTAAGATGTCCTGAAAAGATTGCTTCTCATCAGTAGACCATTTAAAATCAACATCTTTCTTGATCATTTTCTGAAGCAGCCTAACAATTTCCGTGAACCCAGGAATAAATCTAGAAACAAAATTTATATTTCTAAGAAATGACTGCATATAATTTTTTGAGTGAGGCATCGAAATCTGTGATATAGCATGGGTACGTTCTGGGTCAATATTTATGCCTTGTTTAGAAACAACAAAACCCAGCAACTTACCTTCTGTGACTGAAAAGATAGATTTCTTAGGATTTAGAGAAATCCCATACTTCCTGCAACGCTCAAAAACTCTCCTGAGATGAGTTAAATGATCAGTTCTGTTTTTTGAAAAGACAGTAATATCATCAAGATAAATAACAACAAACTTACCGATCAGACCTCTGAAGGCGATATCCATTGCCCTCTGAAATGTTGCTCCGGCATTTATGAGACCAAATGGAATCTTCCTATACACATAGGTTCCCCAAGGAGTCCTAAAAGTTGTTTTCAACTGGTCAGCTTTGGATACCAACACTTAGTTGTACCCTGAAAAACCATCTAGTAGTGAAAACATTTCAGATCCGGAGAGCTGTTGCAATATTTTCTCCATTGGAGGAACAATATAATTGTCCTTATCTGAAACCTTATTCAGGTTTCGGAAATCGACACATAACCTGATGTCACCATTTTTCTTTCTCATGGGTACAAGATTCGCTACCCACTGTGCATGCCGAACCGAAAAAATTATTCTGGTGAAAAGGAGTTTATTCAGCTCCTTCTTGACAGCTGGTTCTACGCTGGGATGCATTTTCCTCAATTTTTTTTGAAAAGGCTTAGCCTCTGGTTTCATAGGAATGACATGTTGCATTATATTAGGTTCAAACGTTTTCAGGTCGTCATACGTCCATTGAAATATGTCTTTGAACTCATTGAAGAGTTTAATGAAGGCTGTTTTTTCCTGGGCAGTACATGTACTACCCGGATTTACACATTTAGGGTTGTGTTTAGTACCTAGATTTACAATGTCAGATTGCATGATGGAGCTATTAGTTTTACAATTCCTTGCAGCTTTAAATTTATCCTTCAAGTCATAGAATTTCTCAAGTTTGATTACTGATATGGGAAGAGCACTAACCTGATTGAGAGATTCCTGAATTGAGAAAGGCCTATGGATTACCGCAAAATTATATAGATCCTCATCGTGAGTCATTTCGTCAATGACCACATCCTTAAAAGTATCCTTCAAAGTCAGAAAATCGATCAACTGCTCGTCATTGTCGAAGACTCTCCAATTTGCTATGTTGTCAGGTATAGAAGGTCTGAAAAGCAATTCAACCGAGAAAGAATCAGTAAGCATTCCTTCAGATGGAATTAACCTTGAAGCAACATTAGCTAAAAGGTCAGCTTCCTAATTTAGATAACGAGGGATGGAACTTATGTTAAATGCTTCAAATTCTAATAGTAAATTCCATACCTCTACCTGATAATTTCTTAGGTGTCCAGCAATGCAATGGATGGTGTTACGTACCTGTCTAACAATTATCTCAGAGTCCCCTAACACTACCAAATATTTGGCTCCCAGGTCAATTGCTTTTTTCAGCCCTTGAATCAGAGCTTTGTATTCAACCACATTGTTGGTGCATTCAAATTCTAACCTGCAGGCGATGAAATATCTCTTCCCATAGGGGTCTATCAGCAAGCAACCTGCACCAGCCCCTTCTTTTGACTTAGATCCGTCGAAATATAAATACCAAAGACCATTGTTCAGATCTACGTATGCCGCATTTGGGGCTGGAATCTCATCTGTAACTTGCAAAAAATGGCAGATTTCAGACTGCTGTTCTGCACCTATTATTGATGAAGTTTCAGCTTCAAAATCCCCAAAGAAACAGTCTACCATATAGTTTCCCATTATGGTATCGGTGAATAATACTGGTTCATTCGAATCATCCAATTTGGTGACGGTATGCTTCATATAGCGTTCCCGATCAATTCTGATTTTATTCGAGCGACCATTATGAGATATCCATAAGTGTGACCAATCAGTAGCAAAATATCCCTTCAGTTTCTCAGACTAATCTTTGCTGAGAAATAGGCCATATGCTTCTAGGATGTCTACTACAATTATATCAATGATAAAATGGACTTGAGTATTCAAAGCTAACCTTATCAACACCTCTTTCAATTTACCCATTACTTTCACGTTTGAACGATCAAGCTGTACAATACTTGTATCACAAGGCACAGGGACGGCATTAAGTTTTTTACATATAGAGTATGGCATAACATTCTTGGAGGCTCCTGAGTCTATCATCCAGTTATGTACTTTACGATTGCATATTTCAAACGTAAGTCAAAAAGGTGGAGTTGAAGAATCAGATTTCTTGCCTATGGATGATGCATTGACTGAAGATTTTGTGGGGTTATCTTTAGTGTTAGCAGAGCTGTTTTGAATTGAAGGAGTTTTTCCACTTTTACTTGGAGATACTACTTTCATCATTTTATCTCTAATCATGAGTAACTTAAGTATTTCATAGATAGAGATGTTGGCTTTGATTTTCTTTAAATCTTCAATCAGATCATATTCTAAATCAAGAGAAGGTGCAGATTTACTATTTGCAGGTTGGGTTTTTGTTTGAGCAGCTGAACTATTATCTGTAGTAGTTGTAGAAGGTTCCCCTAAGGGTTGATATTTCTTGCTTCTAGTGTTATATTGATGCTGGTTTACATTGACAACACCTACATCTTCGTCATCAGTCAATTCTGAAGTATCCCAGAAGTGGCTGATAACTTGAGGAGGTTTTTCTTCTGTGTCATTATCTTTATCTTGGGTGCCTTCAGAAATCTGTCCTGAAGATTGAGTTTCGTTTTCAGATGATGTTTCTAGACCTAGAACTAATAGCTTGAGGAACTGTTAATTTCATCAACACTATCGGCTTCAGATGGTGGAGTCTGTCTGAGAGCTGTATTCGGGAATGGCCTTCTAAAAGGTTGTCTAGGTGGTTCTTTAGGAGGAGTGTTTTCAGAAGTGCCTTTCTTTAAATCAATGATTTCATTAGACAGTTTTTTAATAACTCTTTGTAGGCTATCTAGGTCTAATGAATCCTGACATTTTTTCTCTGGGTTTGTGTTCTTAGTAGGACTGTCAGTCTTCTTACTAGAAGAAGATCCAGCATCTATGTCTACTCCAGGATTTGCTTTTATGGCAGACATATCCTTCTCAACCTTAATTGCTTCTTCAAAGTTTTCAGCAAGGGTAAGTTTGGCCTTTTTCTGACAAACATTGTCATTGACACAGGCAAAGTTGAAGTGTAAAATTCAACAGTGACATCATGAGCTGGCCTTGAAGCATCAGGGATCCTGTTTCTTAGAGTAAGGAATCATTGGTTGAAATCTTTGACCTTTTCCTTGGTTTCCATGCGAATTCTAGATAGTTCTAGCACCAAGGCAGCTGGAGTCTTGTCGTCTCCAAATTTCTTCATGAAAGCAAGGTCGAATTCGTTCCAGCTGGTAATGGAACTAGCTGTAAGAGAAAAATACCATGTCAATGCTTTACCCTCAAATGTATAAGGGAAAAGCCGACATACTACATCTTCATGTTCAACATCCAAGAGTCGAACTGCCAACATAAAATTCTTGACATGATCTTCTGCTGGCTCTTTCAACTCAGGGTTGAACTTGGGTAATAATTTCTCAGGATGCTTAGGTAAAGGGTGTTGAACGCCGGGGACAGCTACTGCATCCTGACCTAACCATGGCATATTAGCATTAGGGTTTGGGGGATTTACACCTGCCATGTTTCTTGGAGTTGGAGGTGGTGAAGGTAGTGTTTGATGAATGTGAGGAGGTGAATGAGGTGGTGATGGCAGTTGACCAGCCCCTCCTGCAGCCGATGGTCCTGAAGAAGAGAAAGATTGATTGGTGCCTGTTAGATATTGTTGTATTTGAATATCGGGAATGGCACCTAAAGACTGCTCTTGTTCTCCCGAAGCAAGTTCGGGATGACGAGTGCGAGGACAAGTGATCTGTGGAAGAGGTAATTCAGTGGGCTAGCGCCCATTGAGATTCGAATAAGCCCTAGTTAAAATTCTCTGAGATTCATTTATGGCTTGTTCGACCTGGTCAATTTCTTTAGGTTGACGAATACCGGGAGAGTTGAACTGAGAAATCAGATTCTGAACAGAGTCACTCACTGGGGTTTCATTCACTCGTGATGAACGGTGAGAGCGTGGTTGTGCAGTTGACTGTATTTGGGGGGTGATAGGCTGATTAACTTTGTCTACAGGATTGTTTTCATCAGCCAATAGCTTAAGCAGGCCCTCCTTCTAGTGCCATTGTTGACGGGCGTAGATGAATATGCACGCAACGGGGGAGACAACCCAGACTAGGATCCTTAAAGCAAGCTCCAAGATGTTTGGGATGGTTGTTCCCAACAGGTTTGAAGGCTCTGTTAGCCTAAAAGTCTAACTGTTTAAAAATCTAAGAGATAGATCTAACACTACTGATTATTGATTAGATATGTATCTATGTCTATACAAATTAATAACTATTATTAATTACAGAATTAATGAACTAAGTTAAATCAGTTTATAAAGATAGAAGATTAAATAACTATTAACAAGTTTGATTATTAACAAAGATACATTATATACATCTGTACATTAATCAATAATGAAAAGAATAAC
This sequence comes from Pseudotsuga menziesii, assembly GCA_001517045.1. Classification (NCBI taxonomy): domain Eukaryota; kingdom Viridiplantae; phylum Streptophyta; class Pinopsida; order Pinales; family Pinaceae; genus Pseudotsuga; species Pseudotsuga menziesii. The sequence goes on from LPNX010403265.1 coordinate 53,228, forward strand.
CTGCATATGACATGAATATAAATATCTCTTTCAAATAGATTTTTTAACAATATAATCAACAGAAAATAAAAAAAACATATTATCCTAACCTACCTACTATCTTCATCAGGAGCAATGCGAAATTTAAACCGAAACCGGATCTGTTAACAGGACTATCAATAATCTTGAAAATCTTTGAAATAAATTTAGAAATCACCAAGATCATGCAATAGACATGTAAACCAAGTACATAACGATGTCAATCACCAATTTACAACATGGCATTAGTTAATAGAATGATAATCAGCATAAATCGATAGCCAAACATAATGTATTTGCACAATTTCATAAAAGAGATTATGACAAACATGCATAATATAGAAAAGCAGTAACAAGACTAAGGATAGCATACACATGTGCTGAGCATAAAATTGTAAAAATATATATAATTTATCACCAGTTTAAAGATTGTATCCGCTGACAGGAAGCTGTCTCCAGTTACAAAAAATCAAACCGCAGTCTTGTTATCTCTATTCCCCAAACTATCGACCCCCTATCCCACCTGCTATCTCTCCTTAAATACATGTAATATTAAAAAATAAACAGTCCTAAAAAGTAGAGATAGCCAAGATCGAACCATCTAACCAATTTCCCTTAAAAATGACAAGAAAGACATGTCATTTTTCCATATACGTAACAACGCCAAGAAATGGTAAGATTCGATCCATAAAAATTGAAAATCTCAACAATGAAACAACACCTGGAAATTCTGATAGTCGTTTTGTTTCCGATCATGTGGGGGATCATCCAAAAATAGACAGTCATCAAAACCCGCAGCAAGAACAGCAACCATATCGCCTGCAATGCAACACACGAAAATAAATTAATTAACACACATACAAAAATTTAAATGACAAAAACTATGCAATAAACAATAATCAAACAAATCAGTACCTGTACAGAGGTAACCTGATTGTTAATCCATCAAAACTTCAAAATATGAAACTGATAGCAAATACGCCCAAACATTACAAATTTGCAAGCGCATTGAATACTTGGATGTTTACCCCACTCGACTGACTCGGGGATTGCCCCCGAAACTGCATAAGTGCAACTTGAGCATTAAGCTCCCAAAGCTTCTCTTCATTCTTATCATTCTCACTCTGTAATTTCAGAACCCTTCTAATCAGTTTGTTCTTATGGTTTTTTAGGCGCACGAGATGCTTGTCACTCAAGTCCACTTTCTCCTTTAACTTCAGATTATCAGCCTCCATCACATCGCGATTGGCTACTAATTCAGTTACCCTTTCCTCCATCCTGCGTATCTTGTCTAAAAGACAGTTAATGAACAGAGGATGCATCATATCCCCTACGTAATGAAAATTGGGAGAGATTATACCCACAGGATTTTCTTTTGCTGGAGAATCAATAACAGAATCCCGTCGACCGTCTTTATCAACCACAGGAATATCCTTACCAATGGCAGGAGGACTCTCATCAACAAGATTTGGAACGAACTCAGGATGAACAATATTATCATTCACAGGCAGAGGGAGATCCGTTTCTTCATCATCTAAGACAACAGTCTCAACCTAAACACTTTCAGTCACAGGGGTTTTAACAGTATTACCTTTTGCCATACTCCTGGTGAATCTACCTACCAACTTTGCTTTCGGTCTGTCTCGTCCACGATTGCAAATTTTATCTGTATTGTTTTGTGGCATAATCGATGACAGAGATGAAAATCCCCTCACGCGTTTAGAACCCAGGTGAGTAACAGCACTTCTCACTAGAGTGGACACCAGATCATGGCAAGGTTCAGGACTCATACGGCCAAGCTTAGATAGGGGTTTAAACCGAAATAGGACTCGGCTCCTTATGCTTATTGCATTCCTCAGGGTTGTCAAACTGGCAATGGCAGAAAGAGGAAAATCCATTGGAGTTGATGAACTCATCCCAGGACTTATTTGACTTCTGAAGCTCCTTATCAATTAACATGTGGACTATGCCATGGTGAAAGAGACTATGACTAACATTCTTAGGACCCCTTTTAATGGAAGCAGACATCTTAAATAGACTTTGAAACAAATAATAGGGTAAGTTTAGCGGGAAACCTATAAATGCAGACATGAGACTAAGATGATAGACGTACGTTGAAGACAAGCAGCCTTCACAAGTCAGGTATCGGTGGATCAAATCCAGAACAAAATGCCATTCCTTTTTGAATTACATGCGAGCTACTCCACTGCGAAATGATACTTCTTGACCAGGATTCTTTAGCAGCTAGCACCATTCAGTAATTTGCATCCTCTTTTATTTAAACCATCTCTCACCAGTCAGTGACAGGCCAGTGGCAACCGCCACTGATCGCTCGTCCACCCAAAAACGAAGATCACCCACTTCTGCTTGAAAATCAACCAGAGAGAGAGCGAAAACCCTTGTGACTTCGGGGTTCAAATCATAGAATTTACTTATGAATGGAATCCACCCAATAGCCTCAACCTTTGCTGACAGCCCAGGGTTCAAATCTAGCAATGTCATTTCGCAGGGCTCGACCCTCACTACTAGCGCCATTACCGACTGTGTCAAGGCACGTAACCACATGCAAAACAAATACCACAGCTCGGCACAAGACAACAAATTAGAGAGCGAGCACTGCGGGTAAATACTGAGCAAGAACAAGCAATGAAACTTAACCCTATGATAAGAAAAATAAGCCATGAACAAATGCATACTACACCCCTGCAAGTTCGGCATAGACAAAGACATTATCGCTCAGAGAGGTAATCGATTAATGAGGAATGACGGTCGAAGACTCCAAATAACTCATGTTATCATTATTTAACTGGCATTAATGATATGAGGCCCTTCGTTGTACACAGAACAAGTGTTCCATTGCCAGGCAGCCACGATGGCGGACAAGTACTGGGACTTAAACATGATGGACAAGGTTCAGTACCAGTGTCATGATAGCATATCGACTTCGCAACAGGTGAATCAGAATGGAGGCTACGGCATGAATTGATCTGATAATAAACCATGATACATATCACCCTTACCGTAGATCTGACTTATCGTTCAAAGGTGGCGGACAATGTAACATAATACAAACCATCACGTTGAAACTAGACTTTGGAATATAAACCATATAAAATTCGACATAAACAATTAATATTAACGATGGTTTGTAAACTTAGGATATGGTACGTAAGACGTATGTCCTTGGACACTCTAAGCTTTATCAGAGTTATAAAGACCCGATCATTCATAACCTTTAATCAACTTACCAATGAAATCCATAATGATGTGCCAAACCATACCAAGATCAACTATTCCAATATTGTAACCTTATAACCAATTATAGTAACAAAATAAAACAATAAAATCAATTTATAATGTTTTAGATAAGATGCAAGACTAGGATGACGATGACAGGAATGGGAATCAATAATACTCATCCTTTGATTTTTTAAGTATAAATCCACCCAAAATAATAACTTTATAGTAGTGATTTCATTAATCTAATATAGTTCACAAAGGTTGTTTAAAAATATGGAATTCTGATGAATCAGTAGCTCACGGAAGACCACCTTTTCAGTAGCTGATAATTCATTGGATTTGTCCCTTTAAAATTTGAGCATTTCATCAAAACAAAATGGGATTTTGTTTGATGAAACATGTTTTTTTTTTTAAAGGCTTTTGAGCAGGGGCACAATAGGTTCTCTTTTGGATATGTTGGTGGACTATGTAGGTTTACCTTGCGGGCTCCCTCCCATCATGTTATGCAATAATGCTTCATTTATAGCTTGGTGTTCCTCTCTTTCATTTAGACTGTCTTCTGTGAAAATGTTTAGTTCAGCTTGAAGACTGTGCAAAGTTTTCAGCACATCAGAGTTTAGCTGGACCACCAAGTTCACTTCCGAAGTGGGGGTGGTAATTTTTTCCTTCCGGCTATTTTCTTCTTCGGTGTTCATAAACTGAATAGCGCTGTAAAAATTTTCCTGTAACACAAAAAAAATTTAATAGCAACACAAATTTCTATTAGTAACAAAATTTATTTATCATACTTTGTTTTCTCTGCGTGAATGCCCGGTGTGCCCATAAGTCTCTCAGTATTGAAACTGGGCTCTGATACAACTTGTAATCTCCCCAAAAATTGAAAATATTTTTTTTATATAGGTTAGTAAAAACTACCCAAAGGGGATAATTATTACTCATGCGGAATTACATGCACTATTTAAACTTTTGATCTCTTCAGAAAATGCTCATATTGTTTTGTTAATCTCTTATTCATTTCGTAATTTTTAGTTTGTTTACTTCTTACGTCTTAATTCTATTATTTAAACTATTTGTACATCTTAGTTATTACTGTCGGGGAATTAATGAATTGTATAGTTCATTGTTTTACTTCTGCACATGTGTACTCTGTTTATTAAGTATAAACTAACTTAACCTTGTTGATGGGAATAAAGTGGTGGAGTGACGAGACTAGTTCTTCCATGACGATCTGAGAGGTAAGGTAAGGTATTACTTGGCTATGCAGGCTTACTCATTTCAATCGAACTAATGCACTTCTCTATTTTACTTACACACTTCATTATTTGTGATGGGATTGGATATAAGTGTCTTGACATCCTTGGTCATCGATAACCTGCTGCTAGTTATTACGTTGCCTATCGAGTTAGTTTTAAAACTTGGTAAGTGTCGTTATTGTCAATTCAGCTATTACGAAAAAAAATTATGTACATTGATTATTCTTCATTATGGTCTTAAATTCGTCATTTTAGATGTAATTAATATCTTTTTCATGCTATGTATATTTTTACTATATATTCTTTTTTAACATTTCCTATGTTCTTTTATTGGAAGGTTATTAATGGTTTGAGAGCAGAGCTTTGGTTTTGATAATCCAAGAGATTATCACGGCATACTTTGTAAGCCATGGTACTTAAGCCTAAACACCTTGATACTATGGTATTAAACCCTAAGCTCTAAATCTATGGACTAAACCTTATCTACAATCCTAAGCAAGGATCTTAGACTTTGGACTAGCGCAACCTATGACTAAGTATTGTGGTAATGCCATCATAGTACAAGATTTGTAATATATTAATGTTGGGATTAGAGTTTGGGGTGACATAATATATGGTATAAACCATATGTTACAGGGTTTAAGCGTTGGTATGGAGGGTGGAATGAAATTATACTTTGTAACAAGTTGTGACTATGGGAGTGGGTTGTTGAAATGGTAATGGACTCCATCCTGGTGTAGTTAATGCTCTTCGTAAATCATGACATCCTTCCCTTAGGCTTGGCTCACGATAGCTGTGCAATGTATTGTCAATTGGGGTTTCGTCATTTTGGCTCTGCACAGAAGTATGGCCATGGAGGCGACCTCCAGGTTGTGAGGTAAGCCCGCATGAATTTACAAACCTGCACATTAGTTTGGTTTACATTTGGAAAGGATGGCATACTCCTCATCCCCATTTGGTTTTTTTCTTACAAGTGCTGAAAGGAATGGAGGGGCAGCATGACTACGACACTGTTGGCTCCAAGTGTTGCATTCATGGCCACGATAAGCATGCTAATTCAAGCTTATGCTTGTCACCCTTCAATCCTATGGCAGAGCTATGTTTCGATTGGTTGTTTCGTTGGGGTTTGATGATGTAGCGAAATCAATTTCTCCTTCGGGCTTTGCATACAGACTTAGTTAATTTAAAAAATGGATTCGTTATGCCATAAATCATTTCTTAGGCCATTCGGCTCTGTGTAATTTTTATTTCAGTTATGTAACTCATTATAGTTTTGGTTTTGGGCTTTTAAATCCATGGGCTGCACCATTTCAAGCAATGGTGTCATAGCCCATTGGCACGCCTGTGAAAAACATCATTCTTAGCATTCAGTGGTGACTGTGTACAGGAATTTGGAATCTCTGTGTAAATATACATATGTATTGGTTTTATGACATGTAATGGTTAACTTGATATGTGGTGTATGCGATTCCTTCTGTGTTTTTTTGAGGCATTGTATTTAAAAATGGGGTTGGAGTTTGAAAAACAGAGGCTTTCACTTTACTGGATGCTCTGTGTGTAACTGCCATTATTTAGCTTGGTTAATGTATTATCTTGACAGTGTGGGAAAAAGGCCTTGCTTTCAATGGCATGATCCTTTCCCACAGTGTTGCGATAGCTTGTATTTAAATTGTTTATGGAATTTGGTTTTGTGTATTACCACGTTTATAGTATAAGGATTTAGACTGCATGGGTATAGGCGATGCCATAAATGGCATGTGCCTTCCCACAGTGCTGCGATAGTATAGCTTAGGGTTTAAAATGGTAGAGACTATGTATTGTATTTAAAATTTGGTCAAGGCTGTGACTTATGTGAGCACTGTGCATTAGTGGTTTTTGTGGTGGCTAGGGTATGCAGACCCTCGATGGAATTTGTTGTTCTTAATGTAATTGGACTATGTAATATATTTTAAAGGGTTTATTTGTAACTCGTAGCTCGCATATGATTGTACAGCATGGCCTATGTGAGTGCGATTATAGGATTGGGTTTGTCATTGGTATATATAATACGTGTGGGTTGTTTATTATGAATATTCCTTGCGTCTTGACATCCATGGAAATCGATGTCACGACCTCTATTGGAAACAATGTTTTTTAATTTAATGTAATGAAATGTATCTTGATGAAATAAACAAGCTGGGATTGCATGCCCACATGACTCGATTCCTGCTTCTGTTGCAATAAATGGACTTATGTTATGATATTGAATTATGTAACTTGGTTTATATTTATGTATAGATGGATATTATATGGGATTTTTAAAGATATAATGCATGTGATTTATGGTATTTTAATTTATATGTTAATACTGTAAGTTTTACGGGTGAGTCTTGATAAGGACCACATGCATGGTCACATTATCCCTCTGATTAAATTTAATGTTTAATCCAGTTATGTAAAGTACTTTGGTTTTAAATGATTATATGAAGCAGACCTTGGAAGGTCTTTATTAATTTGTTTTAGCTTGACTTTTAGATGGACTCTGTTCTTAGTAGATCTAACTTAAAATATAAACATGTATAGATTAGCATAAATAATATTTTAATTAATTATTACTGAGCTAGTTTATTTAAAAATTATAGGGCAAGCCTCTGTTGACAAATGAAATATATCAGTAGAGTATTAAATACAGAGAACACAATACACACATAATACTAAGATCAACAATTAGTTAATACAATAATATTTATGAAGGATACCACCCTGAACATAAACAACATACAATAAAACTTCTCCAGCATAAATTAGCAAATTGTAATTACAAACCCTAGTAGTTTGTTAATCATAAAATTTAACCCTTATGATTAGAAATTACATTGCATCCATTACTTATTATAAACAATAATGAATCTTTAGGAAATAAAATAGAATAGGCTTTCCATGGTTTCATACCTGAATTTGAAGCTTTGCCAATGACTGCACCTGCACACTTAAATAACCATCATTAACAATTCAATGCATATCTGACCTCTGTTTGATGACCAAATGACTTGGGAACTACCACGTTCCACGCAACCATGACCCGGAACTATTCCTGGTTTAAATCTTGATCCCCCCGAGATGGAATCCAACATGCAAGTACCTTAGAGCTCCTAAGGTAGGGTTTCCTATCTGGTAATGAGTTCTAAATTATCCTCCTTCAGTTTCAGGAGCATTTCTCCAAGAAAACACTTGAGAGCCAAAAACAGGCAGAATAATAATTCTCGAAGGGAAAAATCAGAACCCCAAGAATTTTCTTGAATTGAGTCTTTATAGGAAGACCTTATAGTCAAAGGGGCAGTTAAATCACAAAATCCTTGATTTCTTGATTTAACCCTTTCAAATTTACTGGGGTAATTTTCAATTCTTAACCTAGGAACTTTAAACTAGTTCCTAGTAAATCTTTCATAGATATTTCACTATTTATAAATCCTTTAATAATAAATAGTAGTTGGTGGAGCTTCTCTTCTTTCTTTATTAAATTATATAATTAATTATAATTATTTATTTATACATACTATGTATAAAGTATATAGTATTAAAACACTTGTTAGCATTTATCCTCAGGAATCATGCGACATGATCCCTAGACTTAATGACATTTCTTCATGAAGGTCAAGTAGATAGATGGCTTAGGTCTACTAGGCTAGGAAACTCTAAACATCCTTGCATGTTGGATTTCCCTCATTTAACGTGGTAGCTCTTTAGCACTTTGATGAGAATACATAAATTTGAAATTTCATTTAATCACTTATAAATAAGTATGATGATGATCAATATTTTTCTCGAGCCGTTTTCTCTTGTAAGTTATTAAATTATTTTCAGTAACTGCTAGCGGTTACCACAGCCCATACTCAATGCCTCATTAGAGGAAATTTCAACTCAAAATGGGACTCCTAAAATGAACTAATAAAATAATAGTTAAAATAATAAAATAATATTTATTAATTTTGGAGGAAGAAAAGAAAAAAACTACTTTTTTGTTTGTATTTTTGACATATCTCCCTGTTTTTTACTCAAATTTTGATCGGGAGAGCTCATTGGATGTGGAATTAAATTTCACATCCAACGAGTACCCACTTGGCATTCTTTTGACATACCCCGCTACCCCAAAAACAATAAATACCTGAAAAAATGGAATGATGACATCACCATTCCATTTTTTCAGGTATTTCTTGTTTTTGGGGTAGCAAGGTCTGTAAAAAGTATGCTAAGTGGGTACTCATTGGATACGGAATTTAATTCCAAATCCAATGAGCTCTACCAATTGAAATTTGAGTAAAAACACAGGGAGATATGTCAAAAATACAAACATAAAAAGTAGTTTTTTTTAATGATACCTATCCCCAAATTTATATTAAAAAAGTGTTTAAGACCTATACAGTATTTCAAATTTAAAGCAATTTCATTGGCTAACACATGATGACATGGAATTTGAATAAAAGTTAAAAGGCCCATTTTGAGTTGAAATTTCCTCTAATGATAGCAGGGAGTTACAAACATAGTGCAATTCCAGAGCTTTCGCTCAACACTAAATGTTAGGATGTAGTTGTACGATACACCTAGGGATACAATGGCCAAAGATGCGATGCTCTAGATATTATGCTCAACATCAACATGGAATGCTCCAGAGCTTATGCCCAACATTTCCAATTATATTTTCATATGTTCTAGATCTTTATGCTAAACACAAGTGTAAGTACTCATGTGCTCCAGAGCCTCTCGTTCAACACAAAGCATCTCATCGATCATGTGCTTCAGGTTCCACGCCCAATATAAACATTTCATCAATCATGTGCTTCAGGGTCCATGCCCAACAAAAAATATATATATTCATATATATCATCAACAATTTTCTTACGCCGAATCTACAAAACAAATTATCATGTTCATATGCAGTGGGGTCTTCGACCCAAAAATAAAACATCAATATAATCATCATGATCAATTGGGTCATGCCTATAAATGGTAGGTTCAAAATTCAGGACATTACAATGGGATTGATGAATTCTCTTAAAGCATATTTAAACAAGCTTCTCAATGATGGAAATTGTAGTGAAACCAAGATTCTAGTAGAAGCAAAAGGAATTGGGCTTCCTAATTTATTACTGCGTTCAGTTTTTTCCAACCTGGTGTAAAATGATATCGAAGAGATGTTCAGGAGTAGTGTTGATTTAGCATCTAATATATGGGATTGTAGTGCTTCAAGTGATTAGCACAGTGTTTAAGAGTTATCCATGTTGGCATTCATTATAACCAACCTCTCGCTGTCATAATTAATGCAGAGATCTGGGTCTGATATCTTCAAAAGGAAGAAAGTAGCTTGCATAAATATCAATAAGGCACTATATTAAATGCTATAGCTACATCTAGAAATGGAATGCCATGCTCTAGAGATCGTAGAACCTACAATCCAAATTTGTATACTCAATCTACTCAACTTTGTATAAAGTTCTAACTGATTAATAAAAAAAATGGAGTTCCTCCTACTAGTTTTGAGTTATGTGTAGCAACGCATAAAACCTTCATTTTCCTATTCGTTGTTGGTTTCTTCCTTTGTCATTCTGGTATCAGAGCAAATTGTTGAAGCACTGAAATCACTCATAGAGTGAGTCAAAGAGAAGGCTCAAACTTAAGAGCTGAAGCTCCATGTTAGAATACATATTGATACTGGTGAGAATTGTTGGAAAATAAATTGAATTTTGTTTCCATTTAAGCTTCTCTTGCTTACGAAAAAAGAACCCAAAATTTGGAAAGAGGGATAACTGGTGAGAAGGGGCAAACGAGTGTTGTTGACTGGAATCAAGCTTGTGAATGAATACTTGTAGAAAATAGATACGTACAAGCCTTTGAATCAGGAAAATTTCAATTACATATTTCTAACAAAGAAAACAAAGTTATATTGTGATGATGTCTCACTTTCATTTACACAAGCAAGGAACTCGGCAACTAATCAGTGTGAGGGAATAAGATAACAAAAGAGGAAGACCGAGAAGAAAATTAAAAACCAAACGATTGTTTACAACATAAGAAGAAAAATTTCAGAGGTTCTATGTTGTGTTACCATAAATGCTAAACATGAAACATAACAAGAAACAAGAACGTACCAGAAACGAAGTTTGCAGGTTTCGCACACACAGGAGAGAAAAGCAGTAAAACTAGAGAAATAAAAGTGTGACACTTTTTATTTCTTTCTACAAAGATAACACATGATTGTAATAAACAAATTCAATCATAATGGTAAAGAGAAAAACATATATTGTATTTAGTATAGCACATAGTATTTGAATTATTCATCAGTGAAATGCAATGTACTAAATTTGGAACCTTTCTTTCTTTGGGTCATGTGTTTCTGATATCTAGCTACATTTATTTTTACTTGTTATTGTTATTAGTATGAATTATATATTGTTATTCTTATGAAGTATGTTAGTAGAGATATTTAGTTTTGTTAAAGTACACATCATTCTAATTTTGCATTTGTATCATTAAATTCTTTATTATTTTTATAGTTTTTGTTGGAAATAAAAGCCAAAAATATTGAAATATTTTCAATTGCATGTTAATCCAGCTTAATATTTTTGTTATATTTGGCTAAAAAGTTTCCTTATTATAAGTTGTTTAGGGATACCATTTCCGACTAGTACTCTAAATAGTAAATAAAAGTATGAGTTATGATAACAACAATCTTCAATTTAGTTTTCATAAAATCAAACCACATGCCTTCACATTGTTGTTTTAGCAATCTAATAACATATTTAGGAAATACATTTTCCACCAAAAATTTAAATTAGTTCAACAACAATTATTACATGTAAATATGGAATATAAATTCTCCTAAAAATAAATTTAAATGAGACGTTTTATTTCAATTCCACTCAAAAAAGAAATCGATTGACAATTACTCTATTTCCACTTCACACTATCAAAAACAATAAAACTTTTTATATCCTCTCACATTGACGTTAACAATTAAGAGTCAAAGCCACTAAAATCCCCCACCTCACAATTACTGGAAAGGCTTTTATATATATATATATATATATATATATATGTATAAAGTGCAAAAAAATTGGCTTTAATTGTAAGATATGTGCATATTCCTATGGTTGAAAGAAGTTATCATGAGTAAGGATTCCAAAGGATCTGTGTCTAAAGTATAGAAAGAAGACTGAAATCCACAAAATTAACTAGGATTCTATTTCATCTAAATGCATATTCCTAAAATCTTTTATAAATTCTTTTAAAGAAAATGCTTAAAAATGTATGGTGGACAGATCTGTTTAAAATGGTGTTGCATGTTCCAATTTTTGGAATGAGAAATTAGTATCCAATTGATGAGTTGGGAGCCCATAGATGTTCCTTAACCATGTGGTTTGAGTCAAACTCATAAATCAACTGGAGCTCAGGAAATAAAACAAATCAAAAGGACCCGTAACATAAGCTCAGTTGCCTTGTAGATAATTTTGACCAAAAAAATGAGAGTTGTATTATACTTAAGAGATAAAAGTATTATACTAAGGTTAAATAAGTGTCCAATTGATGAGTTGGGAGCCCATAGAAGTTCCTTAACCATGTGGTTTGATTCAAACTCTTAAATAAACTACAACTCAGGAAATTAAACAAATCAAGAGGACCTCTTGACAACATAAGCTCACTTGCCTTGTAGATGGTTTTGACAAAAAAATGAGAGTTGTATTATACGTAAGAGATAAAAGTATTATACTAAGGTTAGGAATCATTGGTTTCAACATTAGAAGTGGAACTTCCTTGTTTCTAGTGATAAGTAAAAAAACAAAATTATTTTTAAATAAATATTTATTAACATCGGAACTGAATTGTTAAATATTGTGTGGCCTCTCGTGGAAACATTGTTGAACAAATATTTACTATGTACATAGTCTTCATTTCTAAAATAGTTTTATAAATCCAAGGTTTCGATGGGGAACTAAATCTTATGGTTACATCCATATTGGAAGTTGGACCCACCTCACATGATGTTATTATATATGGGTTCCACATAGGGGAAGTTGATTCAAATTTATTTTCCCCTCCCATCGATAGATTACAAACATTTGTCAACAATGCATTTTTAGCCGAAACTGAGATAAATTCTAAATTTTGGAGTCATAATAAGCACAACTACATCGATTTAAGATAGATACCTCAAAAACTAGGGCTCTGTTGATTCTTCAAACTAGTCTCACTACCCCTGGCATTTGGTTCTCTTATTTGCGCTTGACAGGGACCTCAACCAAAGAAGGCCTCAGAGAAAACATAGATGCATATACATTTTAAATTTGGAAGCGGTAAGCGGTGGGTTTCCTTATGCAGCACTCAATCCTTTATAAATTTCTCATCTGCTTGCTACCAATGCGTACTATATCATTTAAGTGATCCTTGATTCAATACCAACCATTCATCAACAACTAGAGATCACAAATTAACAGAGAAACGATCGACACCAGACCTCGTTCTCAAAGAAACCAAAAATACTTTGTACAGGAATCATTGTACGAAATGACATGTTTCTTAAGAAACTATTTATTTCTTCTAGAAACAGAAACAACCGTATAAAACAATGTTTTTCATTCCTTTCATGTTTCTACTGCATTTTCTCAAGAAAACCCAACCCTCTGTCATGTTCTGGTAACATAGCCTCTAATCCATAGCATCTAGTAGCAATATAGGACAACCTCAGATACCGCTCTTGACCAGTAAGAATTATGATTTTTCGCTCAATAAATATGAAAACTCTTCTATGTTCATAGAATTTATCGGATTTGGTTCTTAATGGGTATGTAGAACCCCTTGATGAGGAAACTTATTTGGAATTAACACAATAACATAAATACTTGTTGAAAAGAAACAAGAAGAAAGATGTCAAGTCACTTTCTGTGATGTACCCAAATCTGAATATACGAACACCAAATCAACAGGACAAGGAAGACACCAATGTAAGGATGGAAAATAGAGGATTCACTAGCTCAAGAATCCTTTGCATAATGTAATGGGACCATTGATTTTTCTTAACAATCTACTGCTAAAGTCTAATCCAAGAATCCTAGGTACACCATCATATGCAAACTAGATCCTTTCAACTAGCTCAAAGAGAAAGGAGATGGAAATTAACTTCCAGACAAGTAGGAGGATCTGGAACTTAGGGAAGGGTTATGGAATAGGTCTCTGACCTATTTTATGACAAGGTGTATAATTTTAATGTATACCAAAAACTACAAAGGAATATTTGGTCAATTGGGGATGTGAAAGTGAGATTTCCCAATTCGGGACTACTCAACTACCTTGTTTTTAATCCAATTTTAATATGGTCAAATGGGGTCAAATAGAATATATGAATAGGGTTTACGGACCAATTTTCTGTCAAATTTATATATCTAGTATTATTTTTTTGATTGGACCAGCATAAGTCACTCTTTCAATCGAAATGCAAAAGTAGTCATAATTGATCCAATTTGAGCATAGCTACATTAACGCATGAGAGAGAAAGTAAATTTCTCATCATAGAGATGGTATTTCATTATCATACATATGCAAAGATTAAATTTATTTAAGATATGGAATGCTACAGGTTATGGAGACCATGGGATTTTCTACAACACAAAATTCAATAATTCTAGGGAACATAGAGACACATAAGCGTAATAGGATACAAACATGGATAATAAATGCTTATTTATTCATCAAAATATTAGATATGAACATATACAAAATATGAGGCTATCCAATATCAAATACAACATCATACACATGTAGCAAAGAGAGAAAGAGTGACAAGATAAAATAGAATATGTCTCTCCAACCCCACAATGGAACAAAATCTGGAGCTCTAAACCCAAATACACCTGCAATAAAACAATGGGAGTGTGGAACCTTAGCACCAAGAACACTTGATTACATATGTAGCAGATGTATGAAATGCACAAGGGCACAATAATATAATGGTATTAACACCAGGAGCAAAGTGTGTGATCATACAATATCCAACATCAATATTGGAGTAGAACATAAGAAAATTATAATTGGAGGACAATGAAAGGAACTGAATATTCCTCTCCAATTCACCAATGTGTTGGATACTTAGACGTAGAAGGGGGCCATCACCCAAATGTTGTCAAGGGGAGAATCACCCAGTACCACCAAGCTTACCATCCAAAATAACAATATACATAAGCATAATCATGCCTTTTCCATTAACCTTTGCCTCGTTTTATACTTGAAAAGTATCCAATGGTATGGAAAAATACCATCATCCAATGAAAAAAATGTTCGATTATCACCTTTTTCCAATACCATTGAAAATTAATATGGAACACCTAACTTCATGAGGGAACCCTCTAACCATTTTTACTTTCATAAATGAACCATCTAACTTCCTTAACCATTTCCTTGTGCACCCTTTGACCCAATTACTCAATAATGAATTCTCCAATTTTCTCCAATTGGATGTAATCATTATTTTGTTTAATTTCTCCATTAATCCAAAATAATATTTTCCTTAGCTAATAATATTATTTTTTTGAGCTTCAATAATATTACTCGATAATTATCCAATTTAATCCCAATTAAATTATTTTCTATGCGACAAATTCAAAATTGGAACTAATGGTGGTCACATTACCCATTGAAATTTCTTAGGAATGATTATTTAAGCTCCAAATAATTTCATTTAAGACTTAGGAACCATAATTAGGCATTTTCTCCTTATTGGTCACCATTAATATTTTTTAATAATTTTTCTAAGGTGGATTAGGAAAATTTTAAAACATGAAAAATATGGGGACATGGCAGTCCTCCCCTCGACAAGAAGAAATGAAGAAACCATCAATGACTTCCACCACCAAATATAACTACATCATGGTGCATACATACATACATCAATTGAAGGAATTTATATCTACATGCACCAATGCATACACCTATAAACCAACTGTCATGGAGACTTGTCATCAATCATCATGAATGGACACAAAAATTGAGCTATCCATTTACATATCTAAAATCCCCAACTACACCTTGAGAATCATCCTCTCAAAGCATATCTCCATATTTTCCACCATCAACCATGTACTTAATTTTAAGACTAAGTACAAATGATACTAGGATCCCAATTGATCCTCATAAATACAAGGTGCCAAACACATCCTCTCATGCAATGCATAAGAGTCACATGGAAGCTCATAGTACACCCTGTAAGAAAATCATAATTCCACCCAACATAATGTGTCATATGAAGGAAACTCTCCCAATGTGTTGCAAAAATGGATCCATGAAGAGAGGTTTACTGCATAAAGCCATTGATCAAAGCATTACTACAAGTAAGGAATATAAGTTAGGGTCCCACTGCTTGCAAACATTTCTAGTGCACATGTTGATGTATTTGTAACTTCGAAATGTATTCATCTATGTATCTTATGTCTTGTAACCCGATGTTTATTCCAGGATGTTTTTATTATGTATTTGAGTCATGTTGTCATGCCCTGATGTTCCGATCGAGAGGATAAATAATGTAAACAAGTCATGTCAAGTCATTGTTAAAGTCCCCACAATTTCGAGGCACTAGGGTTATTATACACTCATAGAGATGTAGGCTCTAGTAAGTAATTGTTAAGTTTGGCCAACATGATTGAGTGCACTTCAAGTGAACGGAAGAATATAAATAGAGAGTGAGAGCCTCTCTATTTATCACTTGTACATCACATTATTCACTCCCTCAAGTGTGGTGCATTAGTGAGGAAGGAAATACACTGGGACTAGACAGAAGAAGAAGACTACTGCTTTGGGGCTTTTACTGTTTTGGTGCTAATTCTATCTCTGAGGAAGTTGCAGGGTTTTCTCCTTTATGGTTTCCCCGAGGAAAAATATTTGTGTCTCTTGTCTCTTGTGATGTGCTTGTGTTTGATTGCTGTACTTGTTATTCTCTCAGTAAATATCCTAACATAATGCTAGCTTAATGTTGAAAAACTAACATGGTATCAGAGCTAACCTGAGAAGAAGACACTGTTCAGCTGTGGGAACTAGGGCTTCCTAGTTTATGGACCTTCCTCCACATATTTTCAGTAAAAGTAAGGTGGAACAACTCTCCTCCTTAGGGCGCATCTTTCTATTGAAACAGAATCCAATTCTGAGGTTTTTCAGTTTTGGACCTGTCACTGGGGTCGAAAATTAGGGCTTTTTACAGAAGAGGAATTTTTCAGTAAGCCCAGGCCTAGATTGATCTCCTCCCCAAAATCGAAGTTAGGGACAAATTTCAAGGCATTTGGGTGGACAGAACTCAAGAAAAGAAAAACCCTAATTTGCTCCTGAACCAGCTCTGTAGGATTTCAGCTCAAGTTTCATATCCGACATCTTGAACCTGGTAAGATATAAAATATTTGTATTTATATTTGAGGTTCTCATTTAAATATGTCTCATCATACCAAGCTTGATGAAAAGCTTGAGGGAGCTGATAACTTCCGAGCTTGGAAGTATAGGATCTCCCTGGTCCTGGAAGAGAATGAATTAGACTCCTACATTCATGAGGAGGTTCCAGTTCTAGAGGGAGATGAGGAAAAGGCCTTACATAAGAAGAAGATGGTTATGGAAAAGAGGATCATTGCTGATTCTATCAAGGATCACCCTATTCCAAAGGTGTCCTCTCTCAAGACACCTAAAGCTATGTTTGATGCCCTAACCAAATTGTTTGAAGGAAAGAACATCAATCGGAACATGACCCTTAGGAACCAACTAAAGAATGTAAAGATTCAGAATGCAGAAACTATCCAGTCTTACTTCACAAGGTTTTCTCAGATCAAGGAACAACTAGGAGCTGTTGATGAAGAAGTGGAAAATGCAGAGATTGTGATGACTACTTTGAATGGCCTTCCTAGGTCATGGGATGCTTTCGTCCAAGGAATTTGTGCTAGGAAGAAGTTAGTCAAATTCAACAGACTATGGGAAGAATGCTCTCAAGAAGAAGCTCAATTAGCAGCTCGAGAAGAAAAGATGGGTAGTGAAGATCAAGCCCTCACAGTTCACTCCAAGAAGGAAAGAAGAAAACATCATTACTCCAAAGGTAAGAGCTCTCATCCTAAAAGGGATCTATCTAGATTAAGATGTTATACATGTGATGAGATAGGAAACTTTGCAAAAGATTGTCCTAAGAGAAAGAACCAATCTCATAAGAAGAAGAGAAACAAAAGAAGACACCATGCTCATGCTGTAGAGGATGATGAACCATCCAAGAAGAGATCCAGATATGAAAGTGAAGATTATTCAAGAGAGGATGAATATGTTCTAATATCCGCTCTCACATGTAACATTACTCATGGTAGTGATGATTGGATTATAGACAGTGGGGCTTCCAAACATATGACAGGATTCAAGGAATCTGTTGTAAGACTGTCAGAACATGAATCACCTCACAAGGTGAAACTAGGAGATGACTACCAATATCCAATAAAAGGTAGTGGGGAATCTTCATACAAGCTAGACTCTAGTAAGTCTCTAACAATGAAAGAAGTATTGTTTGTTCTAGGACTCAAGAAGAACCTTCTATCCATTTCAGCATTGGATGCAAAAGGAATGCGGGTTGCATTCATAGATGGCAAGTCATCATGTGGCCAAAAGGAAAGACCATCGATGATGCGGTAGTAATTGGAGAACAAGAAGGAGGCTTGTACAAATTGAAGGGTCATCCAGAACAAGCCTTGATCCATGATACAGTAGAACCAAATGAGTTTTGGCATAGAAGGCTTGCACATGTGCATTACAAAGCACTACCTATTGCAAGCAAAGTTGTTGAAGGTATTCCAGAATTTCAAGCCAAACATGATGGTGTCTGCAAAGGTTGTGTGAAAGGAAAGAATAAAAAGAAGACATTTCCCAGCAGCAAAATCAAAGCCAAAAGAATTCTAGAAATCATCCACTTCGATGTATGCAGTCCTATGTCATCAAACTCACTAAGCGGGTATGCATACTATGTTTATTTTATTGATGATTTTTCTAGAAAGACATGGATTTACTTTATGAAGAACAAAGATGAAGTATTTAGCAAGTTCAAGGAATTCAAATCCTTGATCGAAAACCATACTGAAAATAAGATCAAGATCATTCGATCAAATAATGGTGGAGAATTCACTTCGAATGAATTCAAAGAGCTATGTAAAGAATCATGGATTAAGAGGGAGTTTTCCACTCCTTATAATCCACAATAGAATGGGATTGCAGAACGAAAGAACAGAACTATCATGGAAGCTGCAAGAGCAATGATTCATGATCAATACCTTCCTATGCATCTTTGAACTGAAGCTGCCAGAACAACGGTGTATGTACAGAACCGTACTCCACATAGAGTACTCGAGAACAAGACTCCTAAAGAAGTCTTCTCCAGCAAGAAACCAGAAGTCAGCCATCTCAGAATATTTGACTGTCCTGTGTACATACACATTCCAAAAGAGAAGAGAACAAAATTAGATCCTTCAGGAAAGAAGGGCATATTTGTGGGATACTCTGAAAGCTCGAAGGCTTACAGAATCGATTTTCCAGGATACAAGAATATTGACATCAACAGGGATGTGACATTTGATGAAGGTATAGCTTACAACAAATCTAGAAAGAAACTTGCTGAAGAACCTGAAGAAGCAGAAGCAGAAGTACCCAGGATCCATGATACAATCATGGATGAAGAAGCTCAAGAAGAAGATCGAGAGTTCGAGGAACCACAAAGACCTGTAGATCCACCTCTAGAGAAGAATCCTCATAAGAGGAAACCTACTTGGGTATGTGAACTTATCCAAGGTGCGGAAAGATATGGGGCTCCAAAAGAGAATCACAGAGAAAGAAAGAGGACCAGATCTAATTCTGGGTATGTAGCTTTACTATGTGATTTTATTGATAAAGAACCTTCCAGTTATGTAGAAGCGGAAGAACAAAAAGAATAGAAGGATGCTATGATCGAAGAATATCAATCGATCATGAAGAATGATGTTTGGGATGTTGTCCAAAGACCAGAAGGGAAGTCAGTTGTAACTTCCAAATGGATCTACAAGATTAAGCATGCTGCAGATGGTAGCATTGAAAAGTATAAGGCAAGATTTGTAGCTCGAGGATTCTCTCAGAAAGAGGGAGTAAACTATGAAGAGACCTTTGCACCTGTAGATAGATACACTTCCATCAGATCAGTACTCGTTGTGGCTACAGTAATGAAATGGAAGATACACCAAATGGATGTCAAGACTGCCTTCTTGAATGGTGTAGTAGAAGAGGAAGTGTATGTAGAACAGCCACTCGGTTTTGAGACACATGACAGAGAGTCTCATGTATGCATATTGAAGAAATCCCTGTATGGTTTGAAACAGGCACCCAAGACCTGGTACGACAGAATTGATGGCTTTCTATCCAGTTTGGGCTTTACCAAGAGTAAAGCAGATTCCAACCTCTACTACAAGGTTGAATATGGCAACCCAGTGATGCTCCTACTGTATGTAGATGATCTATTTGTGATAGGTACAGATGGGTTGATTTCTGATACGAAGAGAAAGCTCGCTGCTGACTTCGAAATGAAGGACTTGGGGATGATGCATTACTTTCTAGGTATGGAGGTGTGGCAGAGTACAGATGGAATATTCCTTGGACAAGGGAAGTATGCAGTAGAGATCCTGAAGAGATTTGGAATGATGGACTGCAAAGCTATGGCCACACCTATGGCATCGAACCGGAAGCTATTGAGTGATGCTTCATCAAAGTCGGTTGATGCCACGATGTATCGTCAGATGATTGGGTCATTTATGTACCTGACAAACACGATACCATACATTTGCTTTGATGTGAATACCTTGAGCCAGTACTTAACAGATTCGAGAAGTGTTCACTTGACTGCTGCAAAGCATATTCTGAGGTACCTGAAGGGTACAGTTGATTATGGGCTCAAGTACGATGCGAATCAAAAGATTAACCTAGAGGTTTATGTTGATTCAAATTGGGCAGGCAGTGCCATCGACAGGAAGAGTACTTCAGGATGTTGCTTTAGTATGGGATCAGGTGTGATCTCTTGGTTTAGCAGGAAGCAATCCTGTGTGGCACTGAGTATAGCTGAAGTAGAGTATGTCGCAGCTTGTTCAGCTAGTTGTGAGGTAGTATGGCTGTAGAAGCTACTATCTGATATATTTTATCTCCAGTTGGATGCTACTTGTATACATTGTGACAACCGAAGTTGCATGAAGTTGTCAGAGAATCCATTGTTCCGTGACAAGTCGAAGCATATTGAGATCAAGTATCACTATATCAGGGATATGGTGCAGAGAGGAGCAGTGAAGCTCCAGTATATTGCGATGGAGGAACAGATAGATGATGTATTGATGAAGCCATTGGCTAGGCTGAAGTTCAAGTACTTCAGGGAGAAGCTTGGTGTTCTCCAGATCAAGGTTTCATCCAAGAGAAAGTGATGAGACCCATAGCCATTTTGACATGGTGAGAGGATTGGTTCCTTCCATGGTCAGATGTAAGGGCTGAGCCATTCTGTCATGGTGAGAGGATTGGTTCCTTCCATGGTCAGATGTAAGGGCTGAGCCATTCTGTCATGGTGAGAGGATTGGTTCCTTCCATGTCAAATATGAGTGCTGGCCATTCTGTCGAGCAAGACTTATGTAAGGGAAATTTCCATTCTAGGAATGGAGGCACCTGGTCAGTTACCAGGATCACTTAATGTAGGACTGAGTAGCCATTCTGATGTGATAGAGGGATGTGTTCCCACTTGATCAGATGTAAGGGCTGAACCATTCTGTCATGGATAAAGGATTAAGTTCCTTCCATGTCAGATGTGAGTGTTGTCCATTCCAATGGGCAGGTTGAATGTAAGGGCAACTTCCATTCTCTAGGAGAATGGAGGCGTCTGGTCAGTTACAAGGTAGCCATTCTGATATGACTGTTGGGATGTGTTCTCATAGGATCATATGTGAGTGCAATCCCTTCCATCACTGTGATAGGATGTGTTCCTATCTGGATGGATGTAAGTGCAGAGCCTTTATGGAGTGACTGACATATGTGTTCCCACGTGCTCATATGTAAGTGCTAAAATCTTCCATCACTGTGATAGGATGTGTTCCTGTCTGGATGGATGTTCCCTTCTAACGAGTAGATCAGATATAAGTGCTGAAATCTCTCATCACTGTGATAAGATGTGTTCCTGTCTGGATGGGAGTCTTCCATCACTATGATAGGATGTGTTCCTGTCTGGATGGATGTGCCCTTCTGACGAGTAGGTCAGATGTAAGTGCTGAAATATTCCATCACTGTGATAGGATGTGTTCCTGTCTGGATGGGAGTCTTCCATAACTATGATAGGATGTGTTCCTGTCTGGATGGGAGTCTTCCATAACTATGATAGGATGTGTTCCTGTCTGGATGGATGTGCCTTTCTGACAAGTAGGTCAGATGTAAGTGCTGGGTGAAGACCTACATGATGGGTAGGCCTACAACCAGCATGAAAAAGGGCTGGGTCTATAGAACTTTCTGTGACGAGAAGAATCATGAGATAGCACCAGTGATGATCCAGATCCAGTGATGATAGCCAGTGATGATCCAGATCAAGTGATGATCCAGATCCAGTAGTGATGATCCAGATCCAGTGATGATCCAGATCTAGTCTAGTGATGTTGATCCAGATCGAGAGATGATCCAGATCCAGTGATGATGTTCCATGATGATCCAGATCGAGAGATGATCCAGATCTAGTGAAGTTGACTTGAAGACTCAGAAGACTTAAGATGTAGATGACGAGATGATCCAGTTGATACAAAGAAGAAGACCAGTGCTGAAAATTATGTTGAAAGAATACCTTCCTAGTTAAGAGGGAGTGTTGATGTATTTGTAACTTCCGAATGTATTAATCTATGTATCTTATGTCTTGTAACCCGATGTTTATTTCGGGATGTTTCTATTATGTATTTGAGTCATGTTGTCATGCCCTGATGTTCCGATCGGGAGGATCAATAATGTAAACAAGTCATGTCAAGTCATTGTTAAAGTCCCCACAGTTTCAGGGCACTAGGGTTATTATACACTCATAGAGATGTAGGCTCTACTAAGTAATTGTTAAGTTGGGCCGACATGATTGAGTACACTTCAAGTGAATGGAAGAATATAAATAGAGAGTGAGAGCCTCTCTAATTATCACTTGTACATCACATTATTCACTCACTCAAGTGTGGCGCATTAGTGAGGAAGGAAATACACTGGGACTAGACAGAAGAAGAATACTACTGCTTTGGGGCTTTTACTGTTTTGGTGCTGATTCTATATTTGAGGAAGTTGCGGGGTTTCATCCTTTATGGTTTCCCCGAGGAAAACTCTTTTTGTCTCTTGTCTCTTGTGATTTACTTGTGTTTGATTGCTGTACTTTTTATTCTCTCTGTAAATATCCTAACATAATGCTAGCTTAATGTTGAAAAACTAACAGTGCATCACCATCAAGAGGAAATATACATGCCATGGGATGCCAGTATCCCAATTCATGTGCACTCTATCAATGAGAAATGTTAATACAATAAAAAGGACCAAGTGTGGGATGAAAAATATCCTCCAATACAAACCATCAAAGCATGGAATGCTAGGATCCCATAACTTGCACATTCCATCAATACATAGAGTGGTACAAGACAATACATCATGGGGAGAGATGAAAAGATCCCAATTTATACTATGAAAATTCTCCCATACATCATAATCACAAATATATATACATCATCTTGAAACATAGTGAAATGATACAAAGGTATGACACTCTAAATGTGGCCAAAGTTATCATCCATCATAGAGTATTCAAGAAGCTTGCACCTCCAAGAAAGAAAATCACCATCTCTTGAAAACACACAATCATGAAGATACCAATCAAATCTAATAAAAAACGATAATTTAGGATCCCATGTACAATAATGTTGCTGCAATAAAGTGTGTGAGGTTTCATATAGTACCTTCAAGTGTGCTTTCACCCAAACATTAGATGAATAAACTATTCCGTCAAGTGAATTACATTGTGAGCAAGAAGAAGAATGAGTATTATATATGCATCCATCAATATGTGTATAATCAAGAAATAAAAAAGGATTTTTTTCCCAATAATAATGTGCTCCAATCATATATCTCTTCACCCAAGTATTGGATGAAGTTCCTCCAAGATCAAATGAACTAAGAACTTAGCAAAAAGGAAAATCTTGTCTTCAAGTGACTCTGGTGAACATCATAGGAGCACCCATGTATGAGAGACTATTAAAATGATAGAAATGGATAATTATGTTGCAAAATAAAATTTGGGTCACTCATCATAGAATCTTTATGTAGTTTAGGAGTCTCATACTCCTCATATGGTACCAATAAAATGACACCCTTCACCCAAATTTATTTTGGTGGTATGCTGAAAAATATGGAAGGGTAGAATGTAGGATAATTCACCCAAATGATAATAACATGTGAAAGTTTCATCATATGAAGGATCCATAGGGGTAGTGGGATCATACACCTCCCTAAAAAGTGCAAAAATTCCCTCATAGGTTGGTTTCAAGGTAGTGGAATCACACACTTCTTCAAAAAGTGAGTAACCATCATCAAGAGGAAACTCAAGTTCCTATTCCACCACAACAAGTGCTTGTATCTCATCAGTATCATGTTAAAACAAATCAAGAACATGAAAATCTCCATGTTTCTCAGGATCCATCATGTCATGAGAATCCTCCAAGCAATCTATCATATAACAATATGAAACATAGGAGGAAGAAAAAGTATCCTAAAACCTCTCAAGAAGTTGTTCATTTTGAAATTTGAGATTATGAATATCCTCAGTATTCTTCAAGTAATCCCCATGCGATACATTAAAAATATCAATTAAATCATTCCTTTCAAAAATAAAATACAAAAATTTACATTTTATTATGCTCTTTGCGCTTTGAATCTACTCCATATCTTCGAGGAAGAGTGGATTCTCCAATTAAGATATTATCCAACAAGAATTTGAGACCAATGCATAAGTCTCATGGATAATGTGTATGGCATCTTGAATCCTTTTCTTCTCATCTTGTATGTCCCTTAAAAATGGGATGGATCATGGAGAGAAATATTCTCTTCCTGAAATAAAGGATCAACCTCATGAAGCTCATTTGGTGATGGTGAGATCGATCCTAAGACCCATTCCTTTACTGCAAAACACTCATCTTCTTCAGACTCATGGGAACTTGTACTTATATTATTCTCATCAAGTGGAATCTATATGTCACCAACATAGAGGAATGGGCATCCATCACTATATGTGTCTCATTGGAACCCATCAATAAGTACCTCTCCATCATACAATACATCACTATATGGCTCTACAGAACTTGGGAACTCATTAGTAAGTACCCCATCATGACACCCATCAGTAACTTTCTTAGAAGTGCTTGAGAAAACATTAGTAGTTGCTCAAGAAAGGATTGAGAATCCAATAGAAATGATCTCTGATATATGTCCCAAGTGTCATGAATCTCTCTATTATGATATTTGATCCTTGACCTCCTTGTGCTAGCTAGCACAACATGCTTCCTCAAGTGCATGCACAACTTCCTATGCACATGTTCTTTTTATTTCTTATTGGTATCCTATTCTAATGTAGAACCTTATGCTTCTTCATCTTCATGGTTTCCATAGATAGGATTATTTATATCCCTTTCATGCCCCTATAAAGGTTGATCTTGAACTGTATATTCCTCATGATTGCTTGTACTACTTTTTTTAAAATTCTCTCCATGTATGGTGATGATTATATAATCTCTAAATTCATTCTCAAACTTTGTGTTTCCTTCTGCACAAGCTCTTCCAAATCTTCCCAAATAGACTCTATCTTTTCCAATTCAGTGGGAGGAAGGAAAGTGGGCATAGTAGGATGATTGTAGTACCAAGACATGTCTCCAAATATTCAAATGATATATTATGTTCCATAGGTGTATATTAAGATCCTCTCATACCACTATGATTAACCCAAATTCGAATATGGGCACGCCAACTAAAAAGGATGAGGAAGACACCAATGTAACGATGGAAAAAAAAGGATGCACTAGCTTAAGAATCCTTTACAAAACATACTGGGACCATTTATGTTTTTAAATCATATATTGTTGAAGTATAGTCCAAGCCTTATGGGTACACCAAAATATGCAAACTATATCCTTTTAAGTAGCTCAAAGAGAAAGGAAATAGAAATTGAATTCTAGATAGGTAGGATGATATGGAACTCAAGGAAGGGTTGAGAAATAAGTCCATAGCTGCTATTATGACAAGGTTTGCATTAATAATATCCGGGGCTCCGGAAGTGAGATTTACCAATTTGGGACTGTATAGTTTCATTTTTTTCAACCATACTTTAATATGGTAAAATGGGGTTAAATCCAATATATGAAGGTTGTGTACACACCATTTTTATGTCTAGTTTTTGTATCTTGTATTATTTTTTCAATTGGATGAGAAGAAGTCACGTTTTCAACCAAAATGCCAAAACTAGTTAGAATTAAGACAATTTGACCATAGGTACACTAAACCATCAAAGAGAAAGGAATTTTTACATAATAGAGTTGATATTTCATTATAATAAATATGTAGAGATTAAATTTATATTAGATATGTCATGCTACAGGTTATGGATACCATGGGATCTTCTACAACACAAAATTTAATCATTTTAGGGCACATATAGACACATAATATTAATAGGATAAAGAGATCCAGAAACAAAGCTTATGTATTCATTAAAAAATCAGATAGAAACATATACAACATTTGTGTTTTCCGAATATTAGCTAGAAAAAAATACACATGTATAGAGAGAGAAAGACTGAGAAGAGAAAATAGAATATGGCTCTCTAACCCCACAATGGACCAAAATATGAAGCTCTCAACCCAAATATGCATGCATTAAAATAGTGGTAGTGAAGAATCTTAGCACCAGGAACACTGATTACATATGTATCATATGTATGAAATGTACAAGGGCGCAATAATATCATGGTAGGACCACCGACAACAAAGGTTGTGATCATACAATCTTCAACATCGGTGATGGAGTAGAACATAAGAAAATTCTAATTGAAGTCGAATGAAAGGAACTGAATATTCCTCTCCACTTCACCAATGACTTGGATACTTAAATGTAGAATGGGGCCATCACCCAACTGTAGTAATGAGGAGAATCAAACAAGAGATCATGTAACACCAACCTTACCATCCAAAATAATGACATCTATAAGCATAAGAATGCCCTTTACATTCATCTTTTCCTCCTTTTACACTTGAAAAGTATACAATACCATGGAAAAACACCACGGGCCAATGAAAACCATGTTCCATTATCAACTTTTGACAATTCCATGGAAAAATACTATGGAACACCCAAAATCATGCACTGGGTAACTATTGCTCTACTAACTTCATGAGGGTTCCCTTTAACCATTTTTTACTTTTGTAAATGCACCCTCTAACTTCCTTAACCATTTCATTGTGCAACTTTTGACCCAATTACTCAATAATTAATTAGATAATTTTCTCCAATTGGATGTAATCATTAATTTGGATAATTTCTCCATTAATCCAAAATAATATTTTCCTTAACAAATAATTATAATTTTTTGAGATTCAATAATATTACTGGCTTATTATCCAATTTAATCCCAATTAAATTATTTTCTCCTCCATCAATTCTAGCGCTTACCAGTTCATGCAGTAAGATTCCACTCCCTTGTATGTTGTTGGAGAAAATCTTATAGCATAAATTATGCTTCTCAAGCACTCCAAAAGTAGAAGAACTCAATGGGTAAGGGTTCCTATCTTTAGAAACATCTATGTTAACCTACAACCATACAATGCCTTCCCAAAACTCATCCTTGTCTCTAAATTGGAATTGTTGGGTTCAACATAGACTAGTAATGGTCATTAACAACAATAGGAAACTCTACGTAGTGTAGAAAACATGGATGGGAGTATTATATGTTTTTTGTTGTCTCCAAGAGATAATAAATTATGGTGAAAAGAAAACTTACATAGCTTCTGACCATAGAAGAAAATGACTATTAACAAATGACAAAACTATTATCACCCCCATGCTTTAATAACTACTTGAATTGACTTTTCCCAACCTCCTACATGCATTCAATGATTGGGTACAATAGTCAAGATGAAGTAATTGAATCATTTAAAGCACATCGAATATTTTGGATGAGTTCTAAGATTGAAAATTGGAAACATAGGATTTATTTTCCCTATAGGCCCCCTTTTCTCTTCCCCTTTGGTGGAATCATAACCCCTCTAGTGCTCTTTACATAGCCATCTTGGCCAATTTTATTAATTTCCAACATAATATTTAAATGCATTTTGAATTGGCATTATAATCCAACCATAGGGTCCAAATACACACACACACAAACACATTCCTATTCATTCACTAGTTGGTCCTCGACCTTCAGCTCCACATAAGGAATTCATACTACCATATTTACATCATTTTATATAATTTAATTTAGTGCATTACATGGGTGAAAGTGGGGGTATTACAATGATATTTTTTAAGATTCTAAATTATAATGATACATTACAAATTTTAAAGTATAAAGGTTATGTAATGTGTCTTTGTGTGTGCGTGTTTGAGCGTGTGCACATGCACATATGTGTGTGTGCGTGTGTGTGTTACTTATCCCTCTAATTGAAGAAGTTTTCATAATCATGTACACATTTGATACTCTTGCAATTCAAGATGTCTAAATGGAACAAAATGTTGAATCATATTTGATTTCGAAGGAATCCATTCAAATCATTGTAGGTCAATGGATGATTATTGAAGAAAACGTAGAATATTTCTTTGAATATTAGAAACAACCTTTTGGTGAATTTCCAGCATATCCTATTCCAATGCATAATTGAATTTCTTAATACATTATGGGATGGATCACTCATATTGTCACATATTTTTCTCAAAATTATTATAGGCTTAGTATTTTTGTTTCTTGTGGCTTATATCAGACTTTTTCTCAAAGCATATGATAATTTCAGTGACTATATTTTGGGAAACTTTATACTCTCTCATTATACTAGATGTGGTGGATAACAGTTTGTTTTTAGTTCACTCTTAGTAGTAATTTTTGTTTTAATATATTTCTTTGTTTGTTTCATGTGAGAACAAAGTCTCTTCTCTTTATAGAGACATTTTTCGGATTCTTGTCCAAAAAATATATGGACATGTATTTCTACAGAATGCAATTTTTTTCTCTTCACATGAAATAATATTTACACTTTTTTCTCAAGAAAAAAATATGCATATGTATACGTATTTCATTTAATATTTTGATGCATCCATTTCTAAATACATCCAACCAATATCCATATTATGTCCATATTTATGAAGCAAAAGACTCGTAAAATCCATGAGGTACAAATTTTCGTCACGTTTTGCACTTCAAGAAAATATTTTAACCTCAAGGCATTTGAACCCTCTCAATATTTGATAGTTTTGAAATTAATATGTATATAGTAGGTGTTTGAGGAAGATGGACTCTTAACGAATTCTAAACATTTTTTAGTTATACTCAAGTTTCAACATAAATAGTATTTGCAAGTAAATCGATATCTCATAATCTCATGATTATGGATACAACAATGGGATAATATTTATTCTCATTATTCTCATAAATAAACTGAGAAACTTTCCCACTTTAACCTCTTAATTTATTCCATTAAATATTTTCCTTTCAAGATCCAATTATTTGCAATGGTTTTATGATGTGGTTGGAATCCAACAAGATGGCTTGTATACAAGGTTTTGGTAGTAGTATCATCTATTATGTGATGTTTGATAACCCATTTACAATCATAAAGTAATTTTTGAGATCTTAAATTACCATGACCCCGACTTTGACCAAATACCTTTAACCCTATCTCTAAACTTTGACATGCACATAATCCCTATAACAAAGAATTATAATAATCAAAATGACAATCTTTGCTAAAAATAAAGTTGATATATTGTTTAAGGGATTTAAATGATGAATTAAATATACTATTAACTAAGGATAATATTAAATACCTCTATCATAATTTTACCACAACCCTTTCTATTTCCATTATTAAGTTCTCTATTATGGTGTCATTAAAAATGAGAATAAACTAACCAGCCTTTGGTATGATAAATACTTCAAGCATTCTAGTAAATACATGATTAAGGATTCTAACAAAATGTCCTTAAAAACCAACAAGATCATTAGGTACAAATCCCTAATTAAATGAAAAAAATATATTATATAAATAGAAAGCAAGAGAATCATTTGCACTTCTCTAAGGTAGATCCTGAAAAATTACAACGATAAATTATGATTCATAGAACTAATGAGAACAAGTGAGTTCCCTTAAGTAAGTGGAATTCCTACCTTACAAAGCTTTACAAATTTCGTGATTCCAAGACAGCATTTGAATCCTTTCTACAAAGGAAGAATTTTTCTCTTTAGAACACATAGAGTTTGTACTTAAGTGATTCAAAAAAAAGGAAAGACAACACCGTTGAAGGATACCAAGAGGAAATATAAAAAAAAATTGGTTTATCTTCATTCCCTACAGAGCCAGCAAGCTATTAAATTTAGAAATCAAGCAATGTTTCCCTAAACCATGGAAAAAAAACCTCAGTGTTCCTATTCTTAGAATTGAAGATAGAAAAATACATCTAATTATAGGATTGTTATGGTTAGCTCTCTTTTAGGTAAACTATATGGAATTATTTTGAGAAAAAATATCAACATATGGTTAGAAACTCAAGGAAAAAGAGCTAAATTCCATGCATGATTTCCAAGCTATCATTCAAATCTGAACCACCTTGTTACTCTTGGGAGAATTCCTCACGTGTCACAATAATAGAAGAAACATTCTATGTTTCTTTGTCGACTTTAGAAAATCATTTCAAACAATTCCTAGAACTAACCTTTGGAATAAATTAGAATAGATAAAATTCCCTTTAGAGTTGATTGTTATTTCAATAAGGTTGTATGAGAAGGTTATTTCCAAGTTTAGGAACTTTGAGGGATCTACAGAAGAAATTTATTCTAATATAGGAGTCAAGAAAGGTTTTCCAATATCACCCACTCTTTTTGGTATTTACATTGATAGGATAGAGGGTTGTTTGGAAGACATAGGTTTTGTTTGAATGACTTTGGTGGGTATAATCATCATGCTTCTTCTCAATGCTGGCGATATTGTTCTTATGGAAATGAACCCCTATGTTCTCTACAAGTAGTAAAACTTCTCAAGTATTTTTTCTCTATTATGGGTATGACTATTAAGGACAACAAAACATAGGTTATTATAATAAAATCCAAAAGATATAACGTATGATGATTCATGTATGGAAATAAAATCTTGGAGGAATCACTTATATAAATATCTCATAATCAATTTTCATCATAATTTTATTTTGAACTGTATCACTTAAGAAAGGATTAATGGAGGTTGGAAAGCATATCTTGGACTTCTCGACTTTAAAATAGTTCTAAATCAATAGACCTTTGTCTTTGGGATAGGAAGAAACTCCTTTTTGATAATCTCATCACTCATGTTATCATATATTGTTGTGAAGTTTGGGGTTGCAACATCTCTATGGATAAATATGGAGAAAAAAAAGTGTTTTATAACATATAAAATCAAAATGAAAGGAAATACACCCTATTGTGATCCTTAGTCATTGATTTTAATTTTTTCCTACCATACATATATATATATGGAACCAATCCCCATATTATCACCCCTTTCCATTGGTGGATCAATACTTCTAGGATACATGTTATGTATAGGATGGTTTGAACAAGACGTTGGTTGCATATCATCATAATCCATCTAGGTAATTATACATGTATATATGTAGAAATAAATATTTATACACACACACACATATCAACTTGTCTTATCTTTTAATAATCTCTTCATGGAAAAAATCATTTTAGGTATATGATCAAGGTCTTATATCCCAAATTGACACTTCTTCATCCATGATGCCAATTTCATGACGAAAAATTCAAATGTCACCTTTTTCTCACACAAAAGGACACTGGATGGAACAGCCTTAACTTGGTATATGATGTTTTCCCCTTAATCATTCATTGATTCCTTAGCACTAATAATTTTTTTATAGCTTCTTAATTTCAAGAAAAAAGTGATCCTAATGAGCTACTAACCAACGTTTTAATCCCTTTCTTCCTTCACTTCACTATAGGTTTTCATAAAATGATTGAAAACACTCATTTCATTTGGTTTGCATGAGTGTCAAATTCTTGTTCCGTTCATATTCCCAACATTTTCCACCCAACAATTCCAAAAAACAAAAAAATTACTGAATTTGGGGTAGTTTGGGTGGTTTGGTAACTATCCCATCAGTTACAACCTCCTCTCATTTGATAATATCTATCTCCACCTATTATAAAATAAAGGAATGTAATCCATGAGAGTGGAATATTACCCAAGTTAGGTTATGTTAGCGGAATGATATCATCTTCGCGCCTTGTGAACATCAACCATGTTCTTTAATTCCCACTCCCCATGTCCTGAAGTTGTTGACCTCATATAGCTTCATAAATTTTATACACTTGGAGATTAGTTGGGATTATTGGAGAGGAGAAGCATGATATCTAGAGTTTTAGTTTTGCAAGCTGTTAAATAAGAGAAGAGTTAACATTTTGCTTGTTTATACTATTTCTATAGATATTTTACATATTTCACTTTGTTAGTTTTTGTAATCTGATTTTCTTGATTGAGATCTTTATCTAAAATAATAACAAGTACAACAAGATACACAAGACAAAATGATTTTCATCGGGGAAAATTTAAAGGAGAAAACCCCGCAAAATTCCTGAGAATAGTTTCGTCACAAATACTATATCACAAGATGATCAAACATAATCAGAAGAAGTATTTAGTAGATATATATCTCTCCTCCTCCTCTCTCTTCTCTCTCTTTCTCCCCTCATGCAAACTTGAGTGAGTGTGACTGTGTATAAATGAGGGAGGGTTCCTCCCTATTTATACCTTTTAAGTGACTGACCTAATACATGATTGGGGTCGACCTCTTACCTTAACAGGGATGAATTGTCCTAAAGAGACTTCAAAATATATTACATAATGTTACATTGGGGAATGATTTCGTGACTTACAATGGAGGTTGTACCTCAAGGTCCAAACACAATAATGGCATCCCAAAAGGATTAAAATACATATCCGATGGGGGTACAACAACATATAGTGATAATATACATCAGAATATATTCTGAAGTTACAAATACATAAACACTCACTATTAAATAGGAAGGTGTTCTCTCTCTCTCTCTCTCTCTCTCTCTCTCTCTCTCTCTCTCTCTCTCTCTCTCTCTCTCTCTCTCAATTGTCATCAACACATCTAGTCTAGTCATGATCACAGAGTCATAATCATAGTTTCTTCCATAGTTATCTTCTAGATGATCATCATATTGTACTATCTATCATCCAAAGTTTATATAGATCCAACCCTTTTTCATGCTAGGTGTAGGCCTATTCCTCACACAAGTATTAATCATATCCACGAGCAAGCCATCATGCAGGTACCTCCCATAACCATTCCTTACATTTCCATGACAATAAACTGCATCTCCTATCGTCATCTCATCGTATATAGATCATATCTTTGTCCTGCACAAAACAAAACAAAACACACACAGAGCACAACCCACATGAAGACCACCTTTGTTCTACCAACATAGGAAGATGTTAGGCTCTTTCACAACCTGCATCTACCCCTATGCGAGCATCACTTAGAGGCACACTAAGTGCATTATGTCTCTCTATAGTCAACCTCCATTCTACCAACAAGTAGAACTTCTTAGGTGAGCACTAAGTTCCTTGTGTCATCATCATCTCCAACATGGGAACACACACATACAAGGACTGATTATGAACAAACAATGTACAGACCCCGCAAGGATATTTTTCCTTTAGGTCAACCTCAAAAATTATTACAAATGAACAACCTGCATCCAAGATCTATTCTATTCGAACAACCTTTCAGAACTTATTATGTCTGAGAAACCTGTCTACCACACCAGGTCTCCTTTTACAATCCGAACAACCTACAAGACTTATTACATCCAAAAAACCTACACACTATGCCAAGACTCCTTTTTACATTTCAGATGACATGTACTAGGATTGATTATACCCAAGGATAAATTGTGAGCTTTGTCAGGACTGATTACATCTGATCAACTTCCATACTTAACCATGACTCTTTTTACACTCAAACAACCTATCTCATTTCCCATGTGATATCTCATGCATCTGCATTTTCTGGTCTATTTGATCTTCTATTATAGAAACACATTAGAACTTATTATGTCTAAGGATAACCTCCAAAATTCACTAGGAAGCATTACATTCAAGGAAAACCTACATGACTTATTACATCACTAAGCCTACCTATATCTATTACTATTCTATAACTCATCACTCCCTCTTTTGAGGGGTCTCATTATGGATGACACCAAGTCTATGTCTGAAGTACTTGAACTTCACTCTAGCTAGAGGCTTGGTCAATACATCAACTATATGCTCATGCGTTTCCACATGCTAGAGGTAAACACTGCTCCTCTCTACAGCATATCCTTAATATAGTGGAATTTGATCTCTGTGTTCTTTTACTTGTCATCGAACAATGGGTTCTTCGATAGATTCACACAACTATGATTGTCATAGAAGATACAATTTGCTTCTAACTGGAGATCAAACAAGCCATACACTAGCTATCATGGCCATACTTCTACACAACTAGAAAATAAAGTGGAAACATACTCTGCCTTGAATTTACTTAGTGCCACATAGGACTGCTTCATTCTAAACCAAGAGATCATGCTACATCCCAAGCTCAAACAACAATCCTAAGTGATCTTCCTATCAGTGGCGCTACCTTCCCAATTTGAATCAAAATAACCATGTAGGTTAATATTCTCACAGTAGAGGAAATTTCAACTCAAAATGGGCCTCCTAAAATGAACTAATAAAATAATAGTTAAACTAATAAAATAATATTTATTAATTTTGGAGGAAGAAAAGAAAAAAACTACTTTTTTGTTTGTATTTTTGGCATATCTCCTCGTGTTTTTACTCAAATTTTGATCGGGAGAGCTCGTTGGATGTGGAATTAAATTCCACATCCAACGAGTACCCACTCGGCATACTTTTGATGGACCCCGCTACCCCAAAAACAAGAAATACCTGAAAAAACAAAATGATGATGTCATCATTTCATTTTTTCAGGTATTTCTTGTTTTTGGGATAGCGGGGTCCGTCAAAAGTATGCCGACTGGGTACTCGTTGGATGCGGAATTTAATTCCGCATCCAACGAGCTCTCCCGATCAAAATTTGAGGAAAAACACGGGGAGATATGTCAAAAATACAAACAAAAAAAGTAGTTCTTTTTATGATACCTATCCCCAAATTTAGATTAAAAAAGTGTTTAAGACCTATATGGTATTTCAAATTTAGAGCAATTTCATTGGCTAACACATGATGACATGGAATTTGAATAAAAGTTAAAAGGCCCATTTTGAGTTGAAATTTCCTCTAATGTTCACATCATAATTTATCCCATAATCCATTGTACCCTTCAGGTACCACAATACATTATTTGTAGTAGAAACTAGGTGAACATGTCTTGGATCTATCAGGAACTGGCTCAAGGTGCTCACAATGAAGAAAATGTATGGTCTTGTATTCATTAAGTACATCATTGAACCAATCATCTGATGATATACATCATCGAATCAACTAACTATGATGAAGAAACACACATAGTATTCAAGTTCGATCCCATGGGTGTAGCTATTGCCTTGCAGTCTAACATTTTGAATCTCTTCAAAATATCCACTGCATACTTTCCTTGACTAAGGAAATCCCATCTGCACTCTACTACACCTCCATGCTAAAAAAGTAGTGCATCATCCCTAAGTCTTTCATCTCGAACTAAGTAGCAAGTCTCCTCTTTGCATATTTAATGAATTTGTCCTATCCTATCAGGAATAGGTCATCAACATATAAAAGGAGCATCATTTTTCTTTCTCTTTCAACCTTGAAGTAAATGTTGGAATCCAATTTACTTTTAGTAAATCCTAGTTTCATCATAAATTTATCCATCGTGTCGTACCAGGTCTTGGGTTTCAGTTTCAATACATACAAGGACTTCTTTAATTTGCACACATGGGCCATCCTGTCATGTGTCTCGAATCTCAATGGTTTTTCTACATACACTTCCTCCTCCACTACACCATTCAAAATTGTTGTATTGATTCCCATGTAGTATATCTTCCATCTTATAACTACAACCAATGAAAGTATAGATCTAATGGAAGTGTAACTATCTACTGGTGCAAATGTATCCTCATAGTTTATGCCTTATTTCTATGATAAGCCTCATGTTATGCATATTGCCTTGTACTTCTGGATTCTTCCATCTGCAACATGATTTATCTTGTATATCTACTTTGAAGTCACTATAGTATTCTTTTCTGGTCTCAAAACTATCTCTCATACATCATTCTTCTGTTGGACGTGCACCAATTCCATTAAGAGGGGGGTTGTGAATTAGTGTGCACAACTTCTATTACTTTTTAAATTTTATTAACAATCAAAAACTTAATCAATAGTATGCATTATTACATTATCATTATAGCATCATCAACAGTATTATGATCATCATATCATCATCACATAAGAATCATAGCATGAAACACAGAAAAGAAGATTTTACGTGGAAGGGCCAAGTCTTGGCAGAAAAAGCATGGAAGCCTTTATAATAGTTTTCCAGAAATAACTCGAAGGATGAAACAACCCCCTTATAACAATGAATTCATTCCTCTAGCTACAAATGGAAGGACGATAAAACCCCCTCATTAACATGCTACAACATAAGGGAAGCTACAACTCTCTAGTTCTCTAGGTATAACCAGAAGGAGGCTACAACCCTCTTTCATTACCCTGTATTGCAACCCAGATATGAATATAGAAAATACTGAACCACAATGACACTAATCCTATAGACCTGCTAATCAACACATGTAATACACTCTGCAATCTGTACCACACTCCACAACAATTGTCACTACTAACCATTGCTCATCATTTGGCCACTACTCAGTATTTGATCAGTATCTACTATATCACAATACTCATTAACCTATCCAATCAATTTGTACCAATCAATCTGTCACTAACATCAACCAAATCAGTCAATTTGACTCTACACACTAGGTCAAACCAACTTCTCATACAACTCAGCCAATTTGAATCAAACCAACTCCACATAAGGAAACTTGTGCCAATCTTTCTCAACTGAATCAACCTTTACGAAGATGCTTGTGTACCTATGCCAAATCAGTCATATACTTTTGTTAATCTAATCAAGTCCTCTAATACTCAACCAAACCTTATTACTTATCCTAATTCATCAAGTAAATGACACATTTGAGAAACCAAGAGAGTTCACATACAATCAACCAAACTTTTTCCAATCACACTTAACTCACTACCACCACAACCAACCTCAATCAAAGTCAAATAATACTCGACAGCGAAAGATGATAAACCTCAACCAATTAACTTCATCCAAGAAGATAAGATACTTAACCAACTATGTCAAAATCAGCCAATCTCATAAAATCTTAGCCTACAAAAGGATTTTTCACTCCACTCAAATCAATTCAACAAATCAAACAAGAATCAAGCAAATAGTCACTTACAATATTGACAAAGGATGTCATTAGCAATCAATAACAATCCAACTCAACTTAGGTCAAAGACACAATTATCAACCCTTGTCAAACTAGTTTTCGAAGAAAATATTTAGGTTGATCAAAGAAATAACTCATAAGAACTACTACTTACATTTCAACTTCTCATTCAATACTACACTTATACAACAAGCAACATAATCACCAAGATCTAAGCCAACACCATCCAAGATAATCAACAAGATGTATATCAAGATCACATCAAGATATATGCCAAGATAACCATCACCATAGTCTCCATAATATATTTAATGACTTCATATAGATATACCAATATATAGCCTCACATACTAAGATCAAATATGAACTCTATCCATTAGAGACATGTGCCATCACAAGAGAAACCCAAAAGCATGAGTCATACCTTTTTTAAGATAATAAGATGAATAAAAAGTAGACAAACCAAAATAAAATCTATATCATTTCATCACATATCCCTCGTAACAATATTTTCAACGAGCCAGGAATTTTGTAATTATGATTTTGTATGAGAAAATTATGCCAATTTTAGTGAAGATGCCCATAAATTTTTGTGTCGCAAAATTTTGCACTTTTCTCCAAGAGTTGTGAAATTTCTGAGAGAATTGATGGTGAACAAATGAAATGTTTGATATTCTATTTATATAGGTTGTGGAGAAAAAATATTACCTTGGGCTGATATGAAATTCAAAATTACAAATTATTAAATTCTCTTTTGTTGGGTTGGCTCACCCAAAAAGGTGGGGTACACCAACTTAAAAAATTCATATCTCTTCAACCGCAAGGATTTAGAAGATGCTCCATATATAAACGGAAATGGATTGAAAAGGACTATATCCTTAAATTCTTGGTTTAATACCCTTAAATTCTTCATTATGTCCAATACGTCAAATACCCCACACACGAGCGTGCCAAAGAACATACCACAACCTACAAGAATTTCAAAGTCTTCTTCAACATATCAAGGCATGTCTGTGGGATCTGCCTATATCTACATCCCAATAGACATATAACCACAAATAGGACCATACATCACCATGGTTCAAGACCCATTTCACCACATGGAATGGTTTCAAGGACTCTTTCAAAGATATCATATAATATTTAAACAAGATACTTTCCATGGACTTCAAGCCCATCACATATGACTCCCTCGCCAAGTGATGAGGGCATCGTGACCAAATATTCCATCATATCAAAGGATCCAACAATCATGGGATTACAAACCACCATATTTATGGATTCCTAGACCCAAAACATTTAAAAATGCACCATCAATGCTCATATAGTGTCCAAAGGTCATCATTCCACCATTTATGTGCATGCCAGACCTTCTGATGCATAATGACCATCTCCAAGGGTTCCATGACCTCAGGAAGGGCTACACAGGCATCAATATCTTCATCAAGGGTTCTAAGTCTTCATCAAGTCATTAATGACCCCATCATCACCTTTAAGGGTACAAGTACCATTAAGCCATCAAATGTGGGTCCAAGGGCTTCTTAGGGCTTCTTCATCAAGCAAGGGCCTTCATATGTTTCTTCAACCACTTCTCATTAGGGGAATTTTGAGGTAAAAAATGGGTCTCAAAATAAAAAATGTACTATCAAAATCCATTTTAAAAGAACCAATCACATTCTATAGGATGACATCATCTATAATAGTTGAGGTGGCATTGCTTGAGTTAAGGATGTTTATCTGTCAAATTCTAAATGGTGAGTGAAAACCCAAGTTAATTATATCAATGTTGTAAGTAAAGTACGCATGATGAAAATAGTACTCATAGATTATCTTTGAATATAATATAAATGTACCAAAGTACTCTTAAAGTACTTATAACAAAAAAATATTTTTTATATTTCAATATAAAATAATTTACAAATACCCAAAAAGTAAATGCTTTGTTCAACACTAAAATTATGTAATTACTTTTTCAATATTTAAAATATATTTGTCAAATCTTTATTTAAAATCAAAATCACTTAACATTTTATAATAAAAACAATTTGATGATTAATAGTTTTCGTTAAATACTTACTATATATAATAATCTATTATAATTATTATTTAAAAATAAAAATATTTATTTATTTATTTTACAAAAATAAAATAAAATATTATAATAAATTACTATATATATTTTCATCCGGTTGAATTTTAATATCAATACCACTTTTTGGTGTTTGAAATTTAGGTATTATTCAAGGTCCATATTTTACTATCAATTGTTAACATTTGAAACACCTCCATCTATACCAACATAAATTAGACACATACATTCAAGTTACAATACCAAATGCATGCATCAAACCTTAATGTAGCAATTTGAATGAACTATTCTATTATAATCAAATATTATATTATTATAATTTTTATTACATATAATCTCATTTGCTTAATATTAACTCAATTGTTTCGTGGTAGAAGTTTATGTATTATTCCTTCATCCCAATATTAACACTTTTATTTATTTATTTAATGCTATTATTAATTATTTCATTAAAAATAATATGTGATATACATAATATATATCATAAGACACTATTAAAAATGAGTTTACGTGTGTTTTTTAAGGTGTATTAAAAAGTTGAAAAATAAATTTAAAAAATGTTTTTTTTTTTTAATTTATAATTTAATATTTATATTTTAAAACTATTTTTTAATTTTAATATATATATATAAACCATGTATTTATAATTTTGAATTTTAAACATAAAGTTAAATATAAATGAATAAATTGTCATTTCTTCTCTCTCTATGTATAGAATAAGTAACTTATGTTTCAAATTTAAAAATTAATATATTTTACTCTATGAATACATTACTTTATAAGTACATTCATCATATTATATTCAAAAGTAATTTATATACTCAAAATTACTTTACTTTTAGTCATATCAAAAATGATTTTTTTATTGGTTTTATTTTAGACATCTTTTCAATTTAACTTAACCATAGTTGCATTGGTTATAGTGTAAGAGATGAGTTGTAAATATAACTTCCCCATAAAATTCTTAACTCATAATATTTTATAATATCTCTTATGAGGCCCATTTTAGACATCAAAATTCCCCTAATGACCACACAAGGAGGCCTCCAAGGGTCAATATCTACCATGACATCACATGTGGGGTTGCTAGACCTTCTCTTGGGGTACCATGGACTCAATAAACATAAATAACCACTGAAAGGGTCATTTGGACTCTTGAAACTTCTTCAACCCAACAAGGACACTTTTGTAGGGTACTGGGGAAATAAGTTGTGGTATTGGGGAACTAGAGAAATAACTGGGGAATCGTAAAACATATTTGGGGTACTTAACAATCTATAGGGTGTTCCTGGATTTTTCCATTGCCCATAGGGCTTCAAACTTGGGATTGGACAAGATCGAAAGGTCTCCTTAGAAAGTGACACTTACTTAAACCTGTGGGGCTCCTCAATGTTAACACCCAAAAATGGTTAACTACCTCATCTACCCCATTTCATGGCTCATTTGTCCATTTGCCTACCATATTTCCTGAAAATCCCACTAAAAAGCCTCTAAAAGGCCTAAAATGCCTCCAAAAGGCCATAAAACCATCTAAAAAGGCTCCAAAAGGCCTAAAATGCCTCCAAAAGGCCAAAAAACCCCTTTTTCCTCCAAAAATAACCAAAATTCCTCTAAAAATAGCAAAAATCCCCAAAAGGGAAGAAAATGAATAAAAATAATGAGGAAAAAGGAGGAAAACCCTAAAACAGCAAAAACCCTAAACAAACTGCCCTAAACCACATGGTTTCCAAAAACCATGGGCCAGCACTCCATCACTAAAAAACTATAAATAAGTGATGGAGACCCATTATTCCACATCCACAGTCATAAGCATCCTGCCTCTGCCGAAATTATTCTCGAAACCCTAGCTTACCATCAAGCTACTTTCACCATTGAGAACTCTTTTGGCCCATTTCCACCACCGGAAAAGGAGAAGAAGCAGCTTGGAGCTCGAAGCCACCGACATCGGACCAGTGCAACGGACTCCACCAACCTCCTCATTGGAGGTAATATCAATAAAATCACCATTATACATTTCTTTACTGTTTTTTGCTTCATGTTATTTACTTTTACTGCTTTAGCTTAGTTTTTATTTCAGTTTCTTTTTGTTTACATCATTGAACTGCTACTAAGGATTCCAGATTCCTTAGTAGGTGCTCATCAGCACAAGCTAGGGTGAAAACCCTAGCTACAGTTTTGGCGACTCCGCTGTCTTTTTCATTTTAATTTTTTTTTCCGTACTGTACTTTCGGCTGTCGTTTTTGGCCGCCGGAAACCGCACTTTTTTCTTCCGCACCCGCGGCCGCGACCGCGCCTGTTCTCCCCGAACCCGCGGTTTCGACCGCCGCTGCCATTTACCGACCCGCGGCCTCGACCGCGCCTGTTCGCCCAGAACCCGCGGTTTTGACCGCCGCTGCCATTTACCGACCCGTGGCCTCGACCGCGCCTGTTCGCCCCGAACCTGCGGCCTCGACCGCGCCTGTTCGCCCCGAACCCGCGGCCTCGACCGCGCCTGTTTGGCCCTAACCCGCGGTTTCAACCGCCGCTGCCATCTAGAAACCCGCGCCCGAGACCGCGCCTGTTCGGCCCAAACCCGCGGTTTCGACCGCCGCTGTCAAAAAAAAAAAAACCCCCCCCCCCC
>LPNX010403270.1:0-26190 GCA_001517045.1 Pseudotsuga menziesii
TTAACTTTTAAAGATTAGTTTTGTATTAGTTCTCATGTGGGCAACGAATATATGGTTTTTACTTTTTATATTACAGTTTTAGGTTGGACTTACTATTAATTCATCATCCATATATACTTTTTAAATTAATGTCTAAAACTGGTTCTATTAAATTTTTTAATGGTGTCATGTTGTCATATCATTAGTGAATATCAATAGAGTGGATAGGTATATCAGGTGGTGGTCAAATATATTACAATTTTATATTGTTGTTATGTTGGCATACCGCATAGGGTTGGTTGTCAATATAGTGGTCATTGATTAATCATGTACAAGTTTAGGTGATAGTGGTGGTCATAAATTATGACCACTCAAGTATGGGCATAGTTGGTAGTGGAAACTCACAATTTATAGCATACAACCTCGATTTTCTTAGCAGAGTATTTGTTCATTTGTATGGCTGTCGATTAATCAAATTGTTGATTAACTAGGTATGGACATACTTGACAACAATGGTTGAAAATTAATGGCACATGGACTCAATTTTTATTGTAGACTCTTGTTTAGTGAGTGATATGGATTTGTTTCTTGTAGACCCTTTGTGTTCTCCATGCGAGGTATCTTTGTTTCTTGTGTATTTCGTAAGGAGTTGTAGATGGTTGTCTAAATTTGGGTGAAGTAACCACTGAACATATCTTACCATAGGTAATTATTCCTTGTCATCTTAACCTTCTACTTGTAAAGATCCTATGGGCACAATTCAATTTGTAACTATTACAGTGATAAATACTCTTATGAGTCTAGCTATTTGCTTTGTGTATTCAATTATGAAATTTTGAATACATTTTGTGTCTAAACAATGTTTAAAGGGAAAATTTTATTAATCATGTTTTTTATATGGAATTTATACAGTGGAAAGTCTATGCTAAATCTAATACCAACCAAGATTAGGGTCTTTAAATCTCGAGTTGAGAATCGATTCAAACTATTAATGGTGCACTTTTTTTGTGATTGTGTTTATTATAATTTTTTCCACATCCATTCAAACCGTGAAAATTTGAATACATTTTGTGTTTGAACAATGTTTAAAGGACAAATTTTATTAATCATGTTTTTTGTATGAAATTTATACGGTGTAGAGTCTATGATAAATCTAATACCAACCAATATTAGGATCTTTAATAATCTAGGTTGAGTGTCCATTCAAACAATTTAGGCTGGGCATATTTTTATTTTATTTCGTGGTTATGTCTATTATAATTTGTCCACATCCATTCAAACCATTGATGATGGGAATATTTTTTCTTTTAAGGATAAGTCAATTCTAATTTTATCCATATTTTGTTTTTGTTA
Source organism: Pseudotsuga menziesii (assembly GCA_001517045.1). Lineage (NCBI taxonomy): Eukaryota > Viridiplantae > Streptophyta > Pinopsida > Pinales > Pinaceae > Pseudotsuga > Pseudotsuga menziesii. The sequence continues at coordinate 1,333 of LPNX010403270.1, forward strand.
TTGAAGAGAACCAAAACTAGACTCTTTGAAATCCTTTTATGGCCTTATATCCCCATTTTAAAGAATTAGGAACAAAGAATGTTCCCCACAAAACCCTCAAAATGGTTGCCTCCGAGATGGGGTTAAATAGGTTGATGTTTTGAATGATCACATAAAAGAGTGCATCTTTTTCTTTCATACAATAATTCAGTAAACTAACATAATCCCAATTACAAGAGTCCCTTGATCATTGTCAAAGCATGGAATTCCCTTGTTAGTCCCTTGATGTAAGTCACGTTTCTTGAATGAGTTGTACTTCAATATGTCCTTTCAAGGAGTAAACCAAAGTGCCAAGGATGCACCATTTCCCACAAGGACATACCATAGTGGTAATTATTAAAAGCACAAAACTCTCTTGCCATTACCAAATGTGTGTCATTGAATGGAGAATTAGTGAAGACTTGAAGACTCTTCCATGGATCAAACTGCTTTTCTTCAACTTGTCTATTAGCAGGGGGTGGAAAACTACATCCCTTTGTTGGTTACCACTTCCACATGGTAAATGCCAAAAACAAGTACCCAAAAATGAAATAGACTCCTAAGTTATGTGTATCTTTGTCGAATTGAAATAAATCATCCATTAAAATAGTTACACCAATTCAGCTAAATTCCTTAGAAACAAAATTCTACAACTAAAATGGTTTCTAAGGTGTATTCCCCTTTGGTGTAATTTCTCATTTCTTGATCGACAATGATATCAAATGAAATATTGACTTGAGGGTTGTTGATTTACACAATCAAAACCCCATTTACTCCATGCTTGAATCCATAGCACTCATATAGGAACAATTATGTGCAAGTTCTACTCCTCTTGTGCTCCCCGTTAAATGATGTAAAGACATCCTCGTTGGTCATGGGTAGTCCTGTCAAGCAGTGGATGTCATCAACATGGATTGGGTATTGGAAATCGATCCATAATGAATGGTCATGTACCCTTTCAATCAGAAATTTTTATACATTTGATCACTTCATCAGTGGTGCCAAAAACTAGTAAATCTTTTAGGTTCATCAACGTGGAGTTTTGTGGTAGCTCAAAGGATAGCTTCTAGGTGGAAACAATGTCCTTGTTGTTGAATATGACATAGTTTATATAACACTTGGATTTCATATCCAAGTATAGGTTCCTATCTGGTCTGGTCAATTTTTCCCTACAAGTCTCTAAGGATTTAAATCCAAGAATCAAGGGACTCTATCTCACGTGGTTCTTTCTATTTAGTCTAGGCCTTGGTGAAAACTACCTTTCCCATGTCTACTAAAAAGCACTAACACACAAAATAAAATGAAGGTTGGGTGATGGTTCTGTGTTCACACTACTCTGTTGTTGGCAAATGCTCTAGCTTTAGGAATGATGAGGTCTCATAAAAACAAAGTGATTGGCATCTCAAGGGTAAGGTGATTTTATCACTTTGCTTGTGACAAATTGGAGGATTTGACACTTCATTAATGATGGAAATAGTGGTATCTAACTTTAAATGGAGAGATCGGGTTCACATGGGTGGTTGTAAGTGTGGTTTATTCATGTCTTAATTTCTCTTTAAATCATTCAAACAAGCTGGTGTGCCCCTACTTCTATACAAGGGGGAATGGGTTCCTTGACTAAAATGGTCTAGTTTATTTAACTCAAACTTGAAAAGATTACACACATGACACACAAAATTGAAACTATCCCTAACACAAACCAAATCCAAAATTGTGATACTAGCTCCTATTTTACATCACTCCTCGTGACAGGAGTGTGGTTGTACAGAATTACTGAGAAACATTGTATGGATTCAAGTATGCAACATCCATCCATCCTCGTTTAATAAATCCATCTAGTTGTGCAATCTTATCATAACCATGGTCTCAGAAATCCACAACCATAAATGGTCCCAACCAATTCATTTGAAGCTCTCCGAGATTCTTTAAGAACTTGTTGTCATATATAAGGACTTTTGATGTGGCAGTCATGCCATGGTTTTTAGTGTTCTTTCTACACTTTTGCATGATAATCAACTAAAAAGAGGGATTCTTCAAATTCCATTAATCTGGATAGCCTTTTCGCAACTAAATATTCCTTGTTCATATGAGTTTCATGTACGATGTATAGGCCAGGGATGATAAATTTATCTGGAACTTTTGAATCTTGTTTATCTACCAGTTGGAACAAATTTTGTTTATGTATTTTCTTTGTAGTGATTATGTATAGCCATAGGACTGCATGAACTCTTTCTTCTTAGTTTACACAACATACCTTAGTTCAGAATGTTTCCAATATTTTGTTGAAGGCTTAATTGTGCCATTTTCTTGTGGGTGATATAGATTTCTCTTATGGTGTTGTATCAAAGACCTCTTTGTCAAGCATGCAATGGTGGTGTTTATGAAGTGCATACCTTAGTCACTTGTGAGGCATATGGGTTATCCGAAGCAAGTAATTCTATTCTCATATATCGATCGAGTTGTTCTTTCAAAGGAACAATCTTGTACCGACATCTCTTCATCCCATTTTGTTAAATAGTCAGTTGTGATAATGATGTAGCGATATTTTGAATGCTTCGCATGAGGATTAATGGGGTTAATAAAATCGATTTCCCACTTCTCAAATGGTTTTAAATAATTTCTTGGGTGAACTGGGAGATCATCCTAATGGGAAGGTTTCTCAACTCACTGAAAAACATCACACTCTCTAGCTTAGGCTTTGTAATCCTTAAACATGGTTGGCCACCACAATCTTGCTTGCAAGATCTTCCTTCCCATTGATTTTTTCCAACGTGACCTCCCACAAAAAATATGTAGCAATCCCATAAGATATCATGTATTTCATGATTCAGTACGCAGTAACATATAATTCCATTTGTTCCTAATTTGTATAGTTCTCCTGCAAGTAACTGTTATTCCATAGTTTGTAGAACTGTATGGCGTTTATGAGTTGTGGTATAGTCATTCAATGCTTTTCCTATTGTTAGAAACAATTAAATTTCTTCTAGGTGGTATGGAACTACTTCAACTTGAAACAAAAACACACCAGGTAGTTCATCATCGAGTGATCCTTTAGCTTCCCCTATCTCAATTCTTGACAAATGATCATGTCCACAACTGTGCTTTCTCAGTTTGAGAATTGCTTCAAAATAAAATTCTTTAAATAAAAGAAACCATTAAAACATTGTGCTTCTAAAATGGATTTATTCACAAGATACTTGAGAGGTGAATGATCCAAGAAAACTCTTGATGCATCCTCCTAGAAAGTAGTGGCATAATTTTTGTAGAGCATAAATCATCACCAATCCTTGTCTTTGTATGGTTGTGTAGTTTCTCTCAACCTGAGATAGTTTGTTGTTGGTGAAGTAAATGGGATGATTAATTTCTCCTTTTCCTGGTTGAGCTAACAAAAATCCAAATGAAATGACTAATAAATCAACATATACATGGAATTCCTTTAAACAGTTAAGGAATGTAAGGATTGGGGCATTGACCATTTTTTCTTTTAATATTGCAAAAGTGTGTTCACAGTATTCAATCCAGTTGAATGTTTCCACCTTCTTCAGGAGTTGTTCTAGTGGAGTTGTAATAGATTCATAGTTGCAAATAAATCATTTTTAGTATCATGTGTGACCCAAGGTTGATCGTAGGTGCTTCACATAAGTCGAGGATGGAAAGTATACAATGACTATGGTTTTTGTAGGATCTACTAAAACTATATCATGACAAACAATGTGACCTAATAAGTTGACAAAAGGGACACAAAGAATGCATTTCCACAAGTTCAAGGAGATATTCATTTGGAAACAGTGGTCCAACATTAACCAAAGTAAGTAAACTATAAATTGTCCAATCATCCAAATAGACTTCTAGGAATTTATGAAGAAATTATTTGAAAGTCGGTATTACAATTCTTGAAAAGACTGTAGGTGCATTCTTTAGTCCAAAAGTCATATCATTATAAGCAAAGGATCCCAATTCTATAGTGAATGTTTTCTTTTTCTTATATTTTTCCATGATTTGTAACTGTGATATCTTGAGAATCCATTTTTAAAATCATAAGCATTGTTCTCGACTACTTGGTCTAGTACTTCATTACTATATGGTGTTAAAAATGGATCATGAACACATGTTGATTTAAAGCAATGATACTTGACATAAACTCTAATATCCTCAATGTCCTTCTTTCTCTAAATTATGATTGGGTTAATCCAATCAGATTCAAGAAAATGAAGCCAACATTCAACATGTAATCAATTTCCTTCTTCACTTTTTCCTTAACCTAGGGATTCAACTGATAGTGTCAATGTTTCACAGGTTTGGTATTGGGTTTAAACACGATCCTCATCTTGCCTAGATCACCTTGTATTCCTTCGAGTTTTGTAAAAATTTGTGGGAATAAATCTTCATTTTCTTTCAAAAGGGATGTGATTTCTGACACCTCATATTCATCCCACTAGTATCATATGGTTTCCATATTTGTTTTTTCATCTGCACCAATATTGAACTTTAAAAATTACAAGGGTTACATGTATAAACCTCCAAATTCTTATAGATTCTTCTATTGTACTTCACAGGATCCTTGGTTTCTAATTTATCTTCTGGAATTAAGAAACAATGCTCTTAAAGTCTAAGATACATTGTTATTAGTAGGTTTATGCAGCCACACTTGATTAATGGGATGGCAGGACACTTTCTTTGTGGTATTCAAGGTAATGGCTTCAAATCTCTTCAAATATATATACTATTTGGTGTAGAAAACATTACGCATACCAAATTTATTTTTCAACTTGATGTGTATTTTACCATAGCTATGATGTATACATCTACAACAACTTATTTTGTGTACAAAATCACATTATATAATACCAATGACTAACATACTATTGGAGTTTTGGTATGAAAATAAAATTTCAAATCAAATTTGTATTTGTTATGTGATCTAATCCGTTATGTTGATTTCCATCCTTGGGCTCTAGACAAAGCATGTGATGTGTGACAACTTCAATATTTATAACTAACTTAGTGCATGGTAAAATCATTGTGTTGTAAGAGGACGATTGTATTCAAATCCTAAGGGATGGTCCTACAAACTCTAAAATATCAGTTTCCTTTGCTTTCAAATATACTTATTGAAATCCTCTATCCTTACTTTGGTGGGACTGTAATTTAAAATGGTGTCCCTAGCTATTATTGACAGAATGCGACGATCTAATATTTGGCCTTTATATAACAATATATAAAAATAGATTCAACATCTTAGAAACCGTATTCCACCATAATTACTCACTATCGACACCTTATATATACAATTCCAACAAGTCCATGTAGGTTTTGGGGGAAACGGGTTCTAGAACAAATAAGGAAAAAATTCCAAATTTGTCTAATCATGAGACTACTCGATTGAAAACATTGAATTATGAAATTTATGATTTCACTCTCATCCCATAGATATGCCATCACAAGGTGTACACAAGTTATAGGTTGTAGGAACCTTGTTTACATTCAATAATAGAGTCCAAGGAATTCGTGGAATCGAGACTGTACTTGGTATCCAAAAAAGTAAGAAGAGTTTAACGAATCCAAAATGGGCAAGATTGTCTAAAACCTTCTCTCAAATTTTTTCAAATGGATCTTATAAAATTGAATTGGTTTGGGCACCCAGAAAATAGATGGAGATCAAGAGCTTTGCTAGGAGGCATTAATAAGGCACCCATTTGTCACCTAACACCTACAATGGTTCATATGTACGTTTTCCTGTCGAAAATAAATATTTTTTTGAAATTTCCTTAGTGTGACATGTGATGGTGTCATACATGAATTTTTGGGAAAAATGCCTTAATATCATGCTCGAAACATATACCATGTCAACAAATTGTACATTCATTTATTTTTTTCATAGGAATATTTGCATAAGAATCGAAACATTTTTGTTTTGCATAGCCTAAATGTTTGATGATTTTACTCATTTCAAGAGAATTTTCCTACATAAATCTGATAAAAATATTTGAGATTTCAAATAACAGTGTTTGAATTTGCTTAAAGAGGGTGTCCTGAGGTATTTGAGGGTTTTGAATCCATATATGCATTTAGAAACACAATTTGAACAAAACAAAATCCATATTAAAAAAAATAAGTTGTTGGATTTCGATCCAAAACTTGTCCGATTGATGAAATCATCAAATTTTTAGACTCCTTTATTTTTTTAACGACAGATAGGCTTGATTGGTGGACGGTCAACCACTACAAGAAAGCACGCAATAAGAACCTGATAGCGTAGTATTCAATGTTGCAGTTGTGGGGCATACCAACTATTGGATTGAGAGGATCAAATCCAACTATTGATATGCCCCACAACCGCAACATTAATTGTTGTGTTGCGGGATGCTTATTGCATGCCTTACCAAAATGGAACAATTAATGATACAACTGAGGGGCATACCAATGGTTGGATTGATAGGATCAAATCCAATAGTTGATATGCTCTATAGCCGCAACAATAATTGGTGCACTGCGAAGTGATTTTTGTATGATCTACCAGGAACGAGTGTTAAAAAATGAGTGAAGGTTTTAACCCATTGGGTGACAGCCTGTAACCCACTAGAGGAGAATAGATTAGTGTCACTCTTTGACAGTAGATGGGCCTAGAGTGGTCGATGGTTGACCACTACAAAAAATGTGTGCTCATATACATGTCCCTTCAGTTTTCCTTTTGTTGGCTGCATGTCCTTTTGACCTGTCCCTTCAATTTTCCTTTAGCTGTTCATTGTCCACATGGTTATTTACCCCTTGCAATGTATAGTTGTGCACTGAAATCTATTTGGACTCTTTGGACTCTAGAACATCTCCTATTGATTCGAGAGTCGATACATTGTCTTGTTGTGGTTGGTGGTCGGTCACTACGAAAACATGCATTGATACCTAAGAAAAAACATGGAAAAGGTTTGGTGTTTATTGCTCTATTGATATTCATCGCATCAACTTGTTTTCCATTACAATTCTCTGCAATTTCTCCAGGGCCTAAGAGAGTGTTAACTAGGTCTGGAATTTGACGGTCCATAGGATGTTTTTTCCATTCTCATGTATTTGACAGCTAAGTATGAAATGAGCACCTCAACAATGACAACTAAGAATTTTTTTAAAAACTCTATTTGATTTCTATGAATTTTGACACCCCGTTAGAAATTTTAATGCCTATGACACCTACTATACCGTAGCATGTAAATTTTAGTAATTACCTTAGCCATTGTGTTGGGCCTAATTCTGCACTACTCTACGATTGCTCGCAATTACTTGGCCAGTGTACTAGCTCGCTCCTGCATTGCTATGCTTATGCGTTGCTCCTTCAAAATATTTAGATTCTACACCTTGGGCCACGAGTTGACAACCTTTTATGTTTTATATAATTAATACTTTCCAAGTTCCTCGCAAGTCACCTACTTCCCAATACCAATTTCTTTCAATGCACGGGTCATCTTTTCAATCAATGGAAAATACTATCCCTTAGTGGGGACCTTGGAAGATGGCCATTCTGGTTCTCAACACTGCTAACTCTTGTAACCTTTGGTTTAGGGCTTGATTGTTGGGATGGATTTCTGGACATAGGAATGAACAAAAGGAAGATTCTATAAGTTTTGATACACCTTGTGGCATGTGGCAGAATGAAATTTCTGGATGAAAACAATCAAATTATTTTCTTCCAAAGCTTAACATAGTCGTTCAAGTGCCATTTTATGAACATAATCGATAAAGTTTTACCACAATTCAAGAAAAACACTCCAATAAAAAAATTATAATATTTTCTTTCTTGCAATTGTTTCATGGTGGCAGTCATTTTTCTCTTTGTTATAGTTGATTTTACCACACTTGGTAGATCATGTTTTTATTTCCTTCCTTGTCCCTATGCAGACTCTTTGGACCCCCTTTGCTCAAAATAAACTTTGATGATCCAAGAAATTCCTTAAAAAACCCCTATTTATTTATATACATGAGTTTCCATCTTACAGGTCGCGTGCACACACAACTTGTCCCACTATGACCCGTGTACATCTTGAAATGTGCCCAAAAGTAAAATATTTGCAATTTTCCTCAATGAGTCATGAATAACTTGAGATTTGGCCTTCTATATTCCTGGAAACACTCCGACTCGACCATTCACTTCCTATTGAAGGGATATATATTGAGCCTCTTGGATACATTAGAGGAGGAGAACTTATGAGAGAAAGGAAATTATAGTGGATTTGTGCCCCATTCATACATGCTTGATTCTGCATCCCTTCATCCTTTTTAGCACACATTGTTGCTCTTCCCAAGATTTCCATTGTCTTGCGAGCTTGCCATGGATATGGAGGATGGAAGTGGTGGAGGCCCAGGTGGAGGACTCAGTCTCTTGATTTCAACGAGGTGCTGACAGAGTTTGTCACTTGTATCTATGTTTATTACTAATATAAATATCCATTTCGCATCCATTGTATGTGTGTAATTATGAATATTATTGTCCATGGATGTAGTTTTCTTGATTTATACATATTGAATTTATATATGCTAGAGTAGGCCTAACACTTAATATCTATCATGCTTGTATGTTTTGATGTTGTTGAGAATGAAATGTAGGTGCAAGTGTGGTTGAAAAGCTCAATGGGGATCTACTAAAACTGTCTGAAATAAGGTGCGTTTAGTATCCATTAGTGTTAGCATTGTTTATCTCTATTGCATATGGAAATGGATTGATTTCTGGTGTCATATTGTTTTTTGTGGTCTACCCCAATCCATATGAAGCTTTCTCCGTAACAAAATTGACGACTCCACTGGGGACTTTCCGTTTTCTTAGGGTTTGGGTGCATGATGTGCTTGCATTGCTCTTTGTTTCTCTTTGTTTATGTGTCATGTTCAGAAGTGTGTTATCCCATTGGTATCATGTTGAAGTAATATGAGTCTTAGCTTTCCTTTTTACTACCTTCCTCTTGTTGTACACAGGTCATAGAGGTATAAGTCATCTATACACGTGGGCTGTAACACTTGTAGTCGTGTATACATGCGGGTTTTCTGTGAACAGTCACGTATACTCCTATTTTTGGGTGAGAGCTTGACATTTGAGAGATGTTGGGTGGGTTCTGAGTGTTTCCGAGTCTTCTTGGGTGCTTGCGATGTCTGTTTACTGCTTCTATTTTGGTCAAAGACCTCTTTTATTTTCTTTTTAGTTAAAATTTGTTCTTATCAATCTTCTCCCTTTTGGTTTTGATATTAGTGCATTACATCTCTTTTATCTTAGTGTCCTGCTTGGCTTCTATTTGATAGTTGTTGTAGAGTCTTTTTATTGCATTTTCATATCATTCATTATAAAAGTACAAAAATATTTTTATTTTTGACATGCTTGTGCATTGTGAATTTGCATGAAAATAGTGCTTGCATTAGGTTTGCTTAGTTCAATAGTGATCAGGCTTTCATATAGGGAAAGGTTGCATTCACATTTGAAGGAAAATTTATGCATCTCATGTAGTGGCATATCCCTTTTTCATATTCAAACATAAATTGCACTTGGCATTGTTTGTTAGGTCTGCATATTTATTTCACTGTTGAGTCATAACATCACTAATTGCATGCTCATTCCCCATGAGTAACTACATCCCTTAAAATTAACGCTTAACATAAAATTGATTACACTTTTTATTTGATAGAGGTGCACGGATAAGCATAGGTTGTAGAGTCTTGGAATAGGGTGTTGTGAGTAAATTTTTCCAAGACTACAAAACAAAACAATTAGGTGTCTATCGAGGTGAGAAGAGAAATCCTTGATATAATTACTGTTCTCAATAGGGTCCTCTTATACAGGAGTTAAGCATGAGGCAACGTACATGTTTGTGTTGGGGATAGCCCCTTACCGCTCTCTGTACAGTGCTAGAGACATTTCCATAATCTTTTTCCTATCTGGGGAATTTTGAGGTACCTTTGGTGCTTTCAAGCTTCGAGCTTTGTTACCCTGCCCATATGGTAGATCCCTCCTGTGACTGTCCACTTGAGTATTAGTTATATTGGGGTGACCTTAGTTTCCTTACCTAGGTTTCATAGGGGGTACCTGCAGAGCTTATTCTGTGAGTGTCCTAGCTAGGTAGGGGTTGGACATCACAGTCTATTTATTTGTTGAAGTTGAGGGCCACTCTAATTGATTACACACCTCTGCTTGTGGTGTATGAGAGATTCAAGCCTCTCCTAGGAAAGACATACTTGCTACATTTGGGAGCTCATTTATCCTCCCTATGACTTATTTGCATCTGCCTTAGATTTTCTTAGGAGTGTGCTCTTTGTGTGCTAGCTTTTTCTAGGGATCGTAATTTAGTTGAGTCTTGTTATTTTTGTGGAGTCATTGTGGATCTAGTTCTAGCACTCCGTCGATATCGATTCTTGATAGGGATTTATCCTTATGGTTCTTGTCCTCCTCCTGGGAATAGAGTTAGACATTCTAGGTGAGTTTATACACACTGTGATTCACACATTGGTCTCATCATGAGTACTACATCTGAGACTACGGAGATCCCTCCTTCTCCATATTCTAGGATGGGGAATTTTGTCGTGTCTATACCTGGGACTCTGGTTGATACTAACCCTCATATATTAGGTACTTTGTATAATGTATGACTCCAACTGTCAAACTTTGCAGTTGATTTTCGAAGGGACACCTCGTGAATTTTGAGTAGTGAGACTCATCATATTCCTACTAGCTCAGGTCTCTTTAAGTATGGCATGCCAGACCTTACTCATACTTTTCTGTCATCAACCATTGATCCTAGTATGGGTCTCAATGTTGGGGTTGTGGTCATTATCATGCCTTTTCACGCTATTAGATTCACTGGTGGTCATATTGCTCCTTCTCCATATGTGAGAGGATTTTCCTATCCCTCGTTTAGGCACAACACTGGTGTTCATTCTCATGGAGGTGACCCTAGACATGTGAACATTGGTTGCACAACTTACATTCCATCCTATGCCCCATCGTCCACTGCATCTATTCCTTCAAATTCTTTTCACATGTCACACCCTCCTTATGTATCGCAAGGTCCTTCTGAACGCGGTGTTACATCTAGCCATGGGGCTTCCTCGTTATCATGTATTGTCACATCAGGAGGCTACATACCTCCTTACATCCTAGGATTCATCCCGCTTACCAATCCTATAACTATGGTTATATGGCACCTAATCCTCTAAGTACTTTGAATTATCACATTCTCTTGCATCCTTATATGGGACATGCAGAAGGGGGTTATTATCCCACTGGCTAGGGCCATGGCCTTTATTACGACCAGACCTACATGAACCAACCTTTTCAAGGAGCATGGAATCGGATGGCATAGCCTAGGCTCCCTTTCTTAGCTACGTTGAACTTGCCTAACTTGTCGAATTTGACCAATGATTTGGTATCTCATGATCCGATGTGGTCGGTTGTTCCTGCTAAGCTTCCTTCAGACATTCCAAAATTTGAAGGTAAGAATGGTGGGGACCCCAGAGAGAATTAGAGGAAATTTGAGGTCTAGAATGGGTCTCCAAAGGAAACTAATAAAATAATAGTTAAAGTAATAAAATAATATAATTAATTTTGGGCCTACCTTTTTTGTTTGTATTTTCAACATATCTCCCTTTGTTTTTACTCAAATTTCGATCGGGAGGGATTCCGCATCCAACGAGTATCCATAGTGCATACTTTTGACGGACTCCATTGACCCAAAAACATGAAATACCACAAAAATGTGATGATGATATAACAGGAAATACATGAAAAAACGTGATGATGACATCATCATCACATTTTTTTAAGGTATTTCTTGTTTTTGTGGCAGCAGGGTTTGTCAAAATAATGCAATGTGGGTACTCGTTGGATGCAAAATTAAATTCCACATCCAATGAGCCCTCCCGCTCGAAATTTGAGTAAAAACACAAGGATATATGTTGAAAATACGAACAAAAAAGTAGTTTTTTTAATGACAAATATGTTGAGTTAACCATTATGGTTGACTCATTTTATTGAAATTATATTGCTTCTTGAATTCCAACTCACAAGAATTTATTGTTGGCTCATTTTCTTGTAAGGTCCATTTTAGACCCCAAATTTCCTCTAATGCATGTTACTACTTTCCATTTATGGTGCTATTCGAATTCTTTGAACCACAACTTCATTTGCTTACGTCTATTTCAATGCACCCTCACAGGGCTAGCCATGAAATGGTATATTGAGTTGTTTGGGAGCATATATTGTACATTCAATGATTTATCCATGGCCTTCCTTAACCACTTTTAGCTCCTGATATGCTATGATGCTGGTACTGAGCTCTTGTCAACATTTCAGCAAGATAAAGCCACACATATTTCTGATCATATTCAAGAGTGGCAAAGATGAAAGATGTTTATCAAGGCCAACATTCCACCTGATTTTCTATTGGAATGGTTCCTCAAGTCGCTATTGCCTTATATTGCTAAGGATGTTTTGATGTACAGAGTTATGAATGAGGAACATGTTATTTTCTGATCTCAGCAATTAGAATTAATCTACGTTCAGTCTGGGCTATTGTATGAGGTTATCCCTAATGCGCCACGGTCAAATTCTGAGCCTAAGTTTAAACCTAGGTCACATGTCAATGGCATTGTTGGCTCTACGAGTACTAAATTCGTAGACCAATTTAGAAATAAAATGAGGGATTTTTCTATTAACCAACCTGCAACCGGACAAGATACTGCTTCATCCTATCCCACCCAAATGAATGATGTGCTCTCAGTACATTCATCGTACCAGAATGGCAACTGGAAACCTGAACGAAATATAAATAAGGGAAGAAACAATAGGAAGGGTGGGAATAAGAAGGAGAACAATAACGATGACAAGAACAAAGGATATGTTAGGGGGGACAAGAAGTCTAAATGAAAGGTAAGTTCCCTTGCAAGTCATGTGGGGGAGACCATCTAACATACTTGTGCCTCTGTATCGATGAGGCCTCGAATTTCATTGCACAGAGCCCAGCTGTGTTAACGAAACCTTTACTACATAACCAACATATGGCTTCAAGGAACATGGATGCCAAAAACAATTCCAATGGGAATCAAAACCCACCGAATGCTGAAGGTGGCCATGGGTGTATCACCATGATTTACGCTCTTAATGTTGTGACGCATGCGAAAGATTATGGTTCGCTAAAATCCAACTTGGGTAAAGAGCCTGCACCTCCCGAGGTTCCTTTGCATATTGACAAGCCTAAATTTATAATTCGCATTCCTAGAGGATAGGATAAAGCACTTGGGGAACTATCTTTATGCTTGAGCTACCCAACACTATTCTATTCTCAAGGATTTGGGCCAGGCTCCTTGTGCGATGTTCGCTTTGGAAGTCCTTCAGACTTGCCGTTCGAAGAGGAAAGATTTGTTAACTACCCTTGGGATGGTTGATTCCAATCCTTCCACAGTAATTATATTTGAAACCCATGAGGTCCAGCCTCACTTTCCTTACCATGTGGATTTCTTGGTCCATGTTGAGTGTATGAATAACATGATCAAACATATAGTAATCGATGACGATGATGTGGCCTATGTGATGTCTCTAGCCTATTGAAAAGGCCTTGGTTCACCCACTTTTTCAAAACCTGAAACCATGTTGACTGCATTTCATGGATGATATTTTCGGTCACATGGTATACTTCCTTCTCTTGAAGTCCAGTTGGGAGGGAAGAACGTTTCGGTTGAGGTTGAGGTGGTTGATGCACCCCTTGACTATAACCTTTTACTAGGCTGTAAATGGATTTATAATATGAAGGAGCTGTGTCTTCCATATTCTGTGTTATTTGATTCCATTTCTAAGATTGGATTGTCAAGATCGAGCAGAGGTCATTCGATAATTCTAGTACGATAGCATCATCGAGATCCACAATACTGGTTATTGATAATTCTTAGTCAGTAACTGAGAATTTTGGTGTAGGAATGTGTCTGTCATTGATGGGATCCTTTAATATTTCCACACCAATCCTTGCTATAGGTTCCACTCTTGGTAGTGAATCATTGTCATTGAGTTCGACCCCATTTCACACTATGTATTTGGATGACCCTTGAACTCTCCCTTCTTCGAGCACTAGATGACTGTTGGACTCTCCCTTCTCTGAGCACTGGATGGCCCTTGGAATCTCCCTTCTCCGAGCACTTCGAATGAAGATCCTAGACCTGCCAAGACAAATATTTTTTTTTCTACAGCGGAAAGTGCTTATCAAGTTGTTCTTGATCTTGTTGTAGCCGCTGGTCCTTCCTCTTTGTAGACGGAGGAGGAGTATCTCTTTGCACTACTTTCTTGCGTGGTTGCGTTGTCACACTCGCATGACTGCTTTGATGATATTTTTCCTTCGGATGAAGCAATTCTAGAAGCCATGAATGGTCCTGAACGACATTAGGAGGACTTCCACCATCCTTTTTACTTACTCCTAGAGCTAGAATAGATTGAGAGTGATGAATTTAGGTCAACCCTTAGAGAGAATGGTAGTCATTCTGTGGTCCTGTTAGGAACTCATGGTATATATGCTGAAGGGAACCTGGAGAGCTTGTCACCTACAACTCCTATGGACATTTATTGGACTCCTGACAAGATTGAGAACTTTTATATCGACGCAGATTGTTCTCCTGATGAGGTTTAGGCATACACCAAGATTTTTAAGGAATTTTGTGATGTTTTTGCTTGGTCGTATGAGGAAATGCCAAGAATAGACCCTCATACTGTTGAGCATGAGATTAAAACTTATCCTAATTCTAAGCCTATTCAACATCATTTACGCACGATGAATCCTCGTATGGCGCCCACCATAAAGGATGAGATATAGAAGCTACTCAAAGATGGCTTTATCTATCTGGTTCCCTTGACTGAATGTGTATTCAACCTCATTTCGATAGATAAGAAGCATGGAACTATCCAGGTGTGCACTAACTTTAGAGACCTAAATAAGGCCTGTCCTAAAGATAACTTTCCCACACCATTCATAGATAAGATCTTGGATGAGTGTGCAGGAAGAGAAGTGTTTTCGTTCATGGATGGTTTTTCAGGGTACAACCAGATCCAAATTAAGCTTGAGGAGCAACATAAACAACTTTCATTTGTCCTTGGGGTACTTTTGCACACCGAAAAATGCCTTTCGGCCTTGAAAATGTCAGAGCTACATTTCAGCGGGCGATGAACTTCACTTTTCACAACCTCAAGTGTATTATTGAAGTCTATCTAGATGATTAAGCTACTCACTCTTATTTGAGAGTGGATCATCTAGATAATTTGTGCCTAGTTTTTGAAAGATGTTGCCATTATCAAATCTAGTTGAATCCTAAAAAGAGCATCTTTTGCGTGAAAGTGGGCCAGTTATTGGGATTTATCATTTCTGAGGGAATTAGGGTTGATCCTCTTAAGGTTGAGGGAATACTTTGATTGTCTCCCTCGAACATGATTCGACACCTTTAGAGTCTCCAAGGGATGGCTAACTTCTTATGGATACTTTTCATCAACTTTGCCAATTTGACAAAGGGTTTATGCCCCTTTTGAAGAAGGATACTTCATTCATATGAGATGAGCGAGCCCAGGAGTCCTTCTATGCTCTTAAGAAATCCTTGCAGGGATAATTTTAGCAGGGAATTTTATACCAGTGGGCTAGTTTTCCATGTTTTTCTCCCAAAAAAGGTTCGCCATTTTGCATTTTTTGAAGCCTTGTTTCGCCCAATTTTGATGGGGTAAAATTTTTTCACCGTAAAAATCACCAAATTATTAAATAAAGGATATAAAATCCTTGGAAATTAAAATATTTTTGAAAAATATCGCCAATCGTTTTATAGTTGGCGTTTTAAGAATTGGTAATATTCGCCAACATTTATACACTTTTAACTAAGTATGGTTCCTTAAAATCATCCCTGAATTATCCTTGGCATCGAACCCCATGCTTAGTCCACCTGACTATAGCCGTGACTTCATATTACATGTGGCCACATATGAAGAGACAATTATGATAGTTTTGGTTCTAGAGGATGATGAAATCCAAGAGAAAGTTTTCTACTATCTTAGTCAAAACCTAATTGATGTCAAACTTCGATATAGTCACATCGAGAAGCTATCCTTAGCGACCATTTATGCGGTTTAGCACTTGAGACAATACATACTCCTTCACCAAAATACAGTTGTGGCTCACATCAATCCATTTAAGTTCGTCCTAACCAAAAAAATGATAGGGGTAAGTATAATAAGTGGATTGTTTCCTTGCAAGAATTCGATCTCAAATTTGTTTCAGCAAAATCGAAGAAATTGCTAGTTTTTGTGGAGTTTATATCAAATCTTCCTAGTCTGGATGAAGATGAAATTCACGAAGATTCCTTTGTGGATAAACATATCTTCCTTATATCGACTGCAGATCCTTAGTATGGTGACATCATCATATATTTACAAAATTTGAAGGTTCCTCCTCACCTCTCATAGGACGAACGTCAACAATTATGACACGTTACTAAGAATTACCTCATTATCAATGACAAATTGTATTGCCATGGGGTGGATTCCATTTTACATCGATGTTTGAATCTTGACGAGGATGAGATGGTGCTGAATGATTGCCATGGTGGGGTGTGTGGTGGTAATTTATATGGTCTTGATACAATCCAAAAAATACTTAGAGCGGGTTACTATACTCATTCGATCTTTAAAGATTGCGCTAATGCGGTCAAGCGGTGCCACCCTTGCTAGGTGTTGGCACAGAATATGTGCTTGCATACAACCCTGTTACACCCTATTATCACCATAGCTCCCTTCACCAAGTGGGGGGCATACTTTATAGATTTAAAATCAGCCTTGGCTGGAGGGCACCATGTTATAGCCCAAAATGACACATTTCTGCCTGTGACCACTTTCCCATGATTTCGTTGCATGTCGACACTTCCATGATGACAAGTCAATGAAAAACACCTAGATTTAAGGAGCCATATCTAGATTTCTATAACTCCATTTGATCTCTTCTCTAGACCTTTGGAAACCTATTCGAGTCAGGAACAACTTTAAAGAAGACTCCAAAGGATGAAAATTCCCATAAGTACCCTAAAAATGAGTTTATTTTACCTAACCACGAATTTTTCTTCATGCTACCCATGGTTATACATTTGTGTTCATGAATTTTCCTTTATGCTACCCACAGTTACCTCCTATAGAGGTAAAAAATAATTAAAATTTAAAAATATCGAATTAGGGGTAGTTTGGGAGGTTTTGGAACTAACTTGGAAGTTGTAACTAACCCCTATTCGATCCCTACTCTTCCAAATACTATATAAGAGAGGGAGAAATGTCCTTGAGGGGGGCTTGGAACCTTTCCATTGTTATGATGGAGGAATTCAGACTCTCATTCCCCTACCTTTTCCCTATATTTTATATCCTTGTGTTGCATATATTGGAGGATGAGTTCCTTGGAGAAGAGAAGCAATAGAACCAGATCAAGGTTTCAAGAAGTGCCTAGCTTGAGGAGAAGGTAACATGTGTACTTCTTTCATGATTAATAAATATGTGATGCTCTTCCTCTTTCCAAACCCTTGTTCATGTGTAATTAATCTCTGTTTTTTATTATATGATGATTCTTATCATATTGGGTTTTTATGTTTCATTGAATATGATCTCCTTTCATATAGTCAAATTGGTTTAAGGAAGGTCAAGTTTGTTTTATAGGTCTCTTGGAGAAAGAGGAGAAAGAGGAGGATTGAAAGGAAGCTTGGATCAACCTTCTTGGATTAAGGTATGAACCATTATTATCTCTGAATCTTGTTTATATATACTTGCAGAAATGTATGCATGTATCTTTCAACCCTAGAATTTTGAAGGCCTCTTAACCCCCAACCATAGGAACACTTTCCTCTACAACAAAACTGGTGACTCCACTTGGGATGGATTTGTCTCTTGGAGTTTCTATGTCTTTTCTCCAGTGTTTTTTAAGGTTTCAAGTCTTTATTACAACTTATGAACACCTTTTGAGTTTGATATATCACCTCCCTGCCCTCCTAGGGCATTTTTTGACCTTTTTCGGGCTCTTTCCCACCCATTCGTAGGATGCAAACTCAACAGTCATGAATTTAAGATTTATTTGTGACCTTGAACACTATAAACCTATGATACATTCATGACCTAGTAGTAGAGCAACTCACGAATTCCCTTGAAAAAATGTTTTTTCACCTTTTTTGTGGTTTTTTTGGCTGCTTGAGGGATGTTTGGGAGGTCTTTTACGGGAATCTACAATGCATGACTCTAGGGAGTGAGTGTGATATATTTTATGTTCTCTTTATCTATGTTTTAATCCATTTCCAAGTATTTTAACTTGTTTTGTTGCCTCCCCCCAACCTCCTTCTTTGGCTTGACCTTGTTGGACGAGGTGCTGAGTAGCCTGTGTTTGCAGGTTTAGATTGATCCTTGGCACTTCTTGACCCTCTTTTTTTTCAGTTTTATTGCTTATCATATTCATGCCAAAGTTGTTGGCTTGATTACCTTTTCAAACCTTCCTAAAAATAAAACGAACATATAGTTGCTTTATATGCACATAGATTAGGGTTTTAGTCTAAATTGCATTGCATATCACTGTTCTTGAAAAGATCTTCCCCCAACTGTAATTGTTGCATGTCCTCATGCAACTGTGCATAGATTTTTTGGGCTTCTTAAATTTGGATTTGCATGATGATGTTTTTAACAATAAATCATTCCATGATGCGAGATACATAAGATGTAGCTGATTTGACTTATGGTTGGTTCTTGTGTTAAAAACATTCATTTATTTTACTCGTTTGCTTGCTGCAATACATAAGATTTGAAAGTATGCATACACTGGAATTGATAGGCCATCAATGTAAATTAGAAGTCCTTTGTTTCATGCTATGAAACATGCCAAGAATAGATCAATATTTGGAATCAAATTTTTTTATTTATTTTCACAAGAATGGACAAAATTTATTTAGAATTTGGCAAAGAGGCTGCTAAGGCCATTGCAATACAAGTTCAAGTAAGCTAAGTTTATCTTCATCTCCAGCTTGACATACCTATCCTTAATAAAACAAAATCAGCACTCATCCAGACTTCTAGTACATAGATCTGAGACTTCATCGATTTGTGCCTCTCCTTACAACGCTGTTTCTCTTCCATATCCTTCAGGTTCGCGCAGCTAGGATTGGTGCATGGATAAGAATTCAGCTGGTTTCTTCTATTTTTATGAGAACCTGCCAGCAAGTCATGATCCAAGCTAAGCTGTAGGTTCTGTCTGAGATGTGTGCCTATGAATTGAAGAATCAGACTGTCTGGGAATGTTCTTGATCCTTCAGAAGCTGTTAACATGCCCACGTGAGGAGGCTGGGCTGGGCTAGCCTTATCCTTAAGGGAATGCTTGATAAGATGTTTCACCATTGACCATCAGCTGATTCTTACTTAGGAGAGTGCCATGATTAGCCTCAGCATCTGCTGTGCTGTTAAGATTTCTTAGAACATGGTAAACCTTGTAATTTCTAAATTGCCGCAGAAGAAGGAGGACTTTCCTGTGCATTTGGGAAAGATTAATGTCCATTGGCTCCTTCTTAGTGTGTAACTCTTTGGCAATTAGTCTGGAGTCTCCCAAGATAGTAAGCTTCTGAATGTTCAGATTCCTTGCTTGATTTAGGCCTTGCCATAGTGCCAGATACTCTGCATGATTTTTGGAAGCGTGACCCAGACCCCATGCATAGGACAGATGGAGTTTTCCAAAGGGCTCAAAGATGATTCCTCCTCCTCCAGCTTGGCCGAGATTCCCTTTCGAGGCCCCGTAAAAAAAGAGGCACCATTCATCGAGGGCTGATCTCCATTTGATGAATTCCTGTTCATTCAACCTGATTTCCCAGTTCATCTTTTGAGGAGGCTTAATAACTTCAATGCTTTGCTGGTTCAGATTGAGCTCCTTAAGCTAGCGCTCTTCTTCAGGAGAGAGGGAAGTCAAATTTTTGATAAAGGGCTTAGTACTTAAGGCTTCTGCAAGCATAATCCGAGCTTTGATAGCCACCTGTGGAGGGAGCCTACTTTCCTCCTTAAAAATTCTGTTGTTCCTCTCCAGCCAGATCTTCCAACACAAAAATTTGGGGGTCCACATCCAAATGAGATTGAGGAGATTCTTCTTGCTCAGATTGAAGGGAGAAAGGGATTTCCAGCTACTTATGAGCTCTGTTACTGAATTTGGAAGTCTTAAGGAGGCGGACCCTAAATTAAGCCTCCAAACTTCTTTAGTATAATCACAAGTAATGAACAGGTGCTCAACAGTTTCTTCAGCCTGATTGCAAAGAGGGAAGCGGGAGGGCCCTTCCCAGCCTTTCCTCTTGAGGATATCGCTGGTAAAAATGCTATTATGAAGCAATGTCCAAATGAAAATGTCCACTTTGGGAATTGAAGGGAAGTTCCATAGAGCTTTCCATGGGCCAGGATTGGTAGGGACCCAAGGCAACTCCAAAATATTAGAGTAGCCAGCTGCAGCAGTGTATTTCCTCGAGCCTGAACCCCATCCAAGCTTATCTTTGGATTTGGTGCTGAAGGATGACTTCCCTTGAAGGAATTATAACAGAGTTGAAGCTTCCTCCTCAAGCTCGCCAGGATAGTCTCCTAGATTCTAGCTTTTCCAGGAATCTATGTCATCGCTGTTCCAGGAGGAGATGTCCCACAAAGTGCTGCAATTTTTAGATTGGAGCCAAGCTTTGATGTTTCCCAGATCTATTGACTCATTAAGAGGCTGATCCCCAAGGATGGAATCCTCCCATATTCTAATTTTTGCCCCATTTTCTAGAATCCTCGTGAGCTTAGAAGTGAAGTAAGGCAAGGCTCTTTTGCAGAGAGAGAAAATTAGGGATCCTTTATGCACTTTTGTAGGCTTCTCGAGACATCTCTCCTTGTCTCCTCTAAAGTATTTTTTCCAGATGATTTTCTTGCTCCACATTCTTTTCCCAGTGATCATGTTCCAGAGAATTTTTCCCCCCATGGCTAGCTTTTGGGTAGCCACGTCTCTGATTTGGAGGCCTCCCTCCATCTTTGACTTTGTGACCTTGTCCCAGCTCACTAAGTGAAGCTTCTTTTCACAGTTTCGACCACATTCCTAGAGGAAGCGACACAGCAGCTCATCAATTTTATTTTTTATAGTTTTGGGGGCTAAAAGGGCCGAACATTGATAGATTGGAAGGCTGGTGAGGATAGAGTTCATCAGAATAACTTTACTTTTTTGTTGAGCCAATTTGCCCCCTACGCATGGATCTTGTTTTTTAGCTTGTCCAGGAGGGGCAGCCAACGGACAACTCTAGGGGTATCTTTGAATATTGGAATACCCAGATAGGTAAAAGTGTCCCAAGTAGTAATGCCTCCCATTTCAAGAATCCGAGATATCTCCAGCATTTCACGGGGGGAACAATTCCAGCCGTAGATCTTACTTTTATGAAAGTTTATTTCACTTCCAGAGCTGTCTCTATAGTAGTCAAGTTCTGTTTTAAAGTTCCTTGCTGTATTAAGATTGGAAGCTCCCAGCAAAAGAGTATCATCAGTGAACTGGGTGTGATTTACCTCCTTGACCTTTGGGACTATTTTGATGCCTGAAAGGGACCTACTTTGGAGACATCTATTCAATTGGAAGCTTAGAATGGAGGATTGAATGACATAGAGCACCGAGGATAGAGGGCAGCCTTTCCTTAATCCTCTTGAGGCTTGGAAAAAATTGGCAGGGCGGCCATTAACCAAAGGGGCAATCCATGGGGCTGATATGCATGCTTTGACCCACTCTATGAATTTCTGATTGAACCCAAAATTTCTCATTGCTGCAAGAAGGAAATCATGCTTGACTCTGTCAAAAGCATTGGCCAGGTCTAGCTTTACCACCATACCCTTATCTTTTTTCTTGCAACTGGTATGAATGGCTTCTTGGACTAAGATAATGTTGTCCATAATCTGTCTTCCTCTCACAAATCCACTTTGATTTTCTGGGATTAACTTAGGCAGGATTCTTTTGAGTCTGATGGCCATTATTTTGGTAATAATTTTGTATCCTGTATTGCATAGGGATATAGGCCTGAATCTATTAAATTTCTTAGCCATTTTTCTTTTGGAATGAGGGTCAAGAACAAAGAATTTGTGCTGCCGCCCAACTTGGTACAGCTCTGAGACTTCTTGACCATTCTGTATAAATCATTTTTTATAATGTCCCAGCAAGACATATAGAACCGGGCTGTAAATCCATCCGGCCCAGACGCTTTGTCAGGGTTCATTTTGAAGAGAGCTTTTTTTATTTCACGTATGCTAACAGGTGTATTCAGCAACAGGTTGTCATCCTCGTTAATCAATTTTGGAATTTCTAAAAGTGGCTATGAATTTGGGTCCACGTGCTCCAGATCTGGGACTGAATAGAGATTTTTGAAGAAAGAATGCACTGCCTCCTTAATGCCGCTGAAGTCCTTTATGACTTGGTCTTGCACCTGGATTTCATTTATGGAGTTATAGATCTTCCTAGCTTGGGCTTGCTT
This sequence comes from Pseudotsuga menziesii, assembly GCA_001517045.1. Taxonomy (NCBI): domain Eukaryota; kingdom Viridiplantae; phylum Streptophyta; class Pinopsida; order Pinales; family Pinaceae; genus Pseudotsuga; species Pseudotsuga menziesii. The sequence continues at coordinate 23,857 of LPNX010403270.1, forward strand.
GTGAAAGAACGAAGCATTTTTGTCTCCAGCTTGGAGCCAAAGCGTCCTTGATTTGACTCTCCAATAGGTTTCCTCTTCTTTGCAAGCTTTGTGATACTTCCTTTGCAGCTCAGCTTCCCGATTGGGTAGTGCCGGAGTCACCGGGGATTCTTCCAAGACCAATTGATGCCATTCCAAAGCTTTCTGGATTCTTTTCCTTTCATCCAAAGGGGAGCTTAGATTTTTTGGCCATGCTTTCAGATCAGCTTTAAGTCTTCTGAGTTTTCCTTCCCAAACATAAAAAGGGGAACCATAAACCGGTTCATTCCAGGATTTAGTCACCAGGTTGAGAAAGCCTTCCTGATTTACCCAAATTGGGCTAAACCTGAAGGGGATAGGGCCAAGCTTTTCCCCAGGGGAAATCGAGAGCGAAATTGGTTTGTGATCTGAGGTATAATTCGGGAGAATCTTGGAGGTCGCCATCAGTCCAAGGGTAAGGAAAGAGGAATGGTTGAGGAAACGATCTAGTCGTGCAGCTATATGACCAGGTCCTGTTCTTTTGTTGGACCATGTGTACTTTCCTTTGTCAGGTATGATATCTTCAAGTTCCCACTCCAGCATCAAGTCTTCCACCCACTCTCTTGCAGGATCCCGGACGATTGATCCCCCTTTTTTTTCAGCCAGCTCAAGGGTGACGTTTAAATCTCCATCCACTACTAAATTTTTAGGGTTGTGCTGGTTGAGAAACAATTTTAAGGAATCCCAGCACTCTTTTTTCTCAAAATAGGAAACTGGCACATACATATTGAATAGGCTTACTAGGTGATAGGATTCTTTATGGAGCAGCTTAGTGAATAACCAGTGAGTGGTTCCTTCTTCTTCTACTAGATCAAGCTTTATGGAGTCCCAAAACATTGTTAAACCCCCCGAATCTCCTCTTGCACTCACAGCCCTACCCGGGCCTTTTTTCCAGAACGAGTTGCTTGCTCGGAGGAGAGCTTCCTCCTCCAGTTTCGTCTCATGGATTAGGAGGAATTCCGACCTTATTAATCTTACTAAATCCCTTATGGATTCTTCTTTTAGAGTGCTGCCTAGTCCTCTGCAATTCTAGGAGACATATTGCATTATTTACCTGGATGGGGGGGATGGCTCCCTTTTGGGGGTCTTTCCTAGTTTCATCCCCAATCTGGTATTCATCATTTCTGGAATTGTGTGCTGTGAGCCTTGCACCACATCCTTATAGGACTGCTCTTCCCTTCTCTTCTTCTCAATATTTCGTCCACGCTTTGGCTAGTCTGGGGTACCTGACGGGCTGCTTGTTTCAGTATCTCCTTCCTCAGAGGATTCAACTCCTATTTCCAAGCCTAGGATAATGTCTTCCTTTAATGGGCTGGATTCAGTATGTTTAGGGGTTGGATCAATTGAGGTTTGTGGCAACCGAGCTTCTTCAGCTTCTGGGCCATTTGTGGGGGTTTGAGCTGCATTAGAAGCTTCTTGGGGAATAGGCTTGGATCTGCCTTCCTTTGGGGGTTCCTGGGTAATTTTCTCCTTGCTTTTGGCATTGTTAGAGATTTTCCCTTTCTTTACTTTCTTCCATCGTTCAGCATCTTCTTTCCCAACGGCCATTTTGGGACAGTGTCTTTGGAAGTGACCGTGCTCTTGGCAATTTCTGCACTTGAAAGGCAGATGCTCGTAGTCCAGCTTCTGGTAATGGGTCCAAGATCCAACAGTTAGTTTTACTGCCTCAGGAAGGCCAGCTTCAAGGTCAACTTCAACACAAATTCTGGCGTAGGTGTATTGTCCCTTATTATCGGCTTTGTCATTGAAACGTCCGACTCCGTTCCCTATTCTCTGCAGAGATTCAAAATCCCAGCAATGCATAGGAAGGTTGGGAAGCCTAACCCACACCAAAACTTCTTTGGGGAGATTGATCGAGGGGTCAAAGTATGGTGCCCATTTGTTTAGGAATAATCCCTGTGTCCCCATGAAGTAGGGGCCATTTCTGAAGATTAAGTCTCGGTCTTCTTCTGAGATGAATTTAGAGATAAAAAACCCTCTCCCAACCGGATAGCAGGTTACTCCATGTTTTAAGTTGGGCTTCAAATTTATTTGTATCCAGTCATCTATAGACTTAGTGGAGGGCCATAATCCCATAAAATGACCCACGAGACCTCTCTTAGCCAATGCCAGAGCTATCTTCATTGGTTTCTCTTCAGGAAGGGCTATTTCTGGGATTTCCTCCAGCTTCTTATGGAATTTCAGAATCTCCTGAGGGGAGGTCTTCTTGCCTCTACCATTGAGGAGCCTCCAAAATGCCTCCTCATCCGAGCTCGAAGGGGGGGGGGGGGAACCCCC
>LPNX010403270.1:26482-39364 GCA_001517045.1 Pseudotsuga menziesii
TCTCTTGCTACAAAACCCGAGGGTACAATTCTAGTCATGCAAATAAATGTGTCGAGGTAGAGCATGAAAATAAGTCATTGGATTACCAACCATTGATGAATGTCGTCTACTTGGATTAGTCAATGAATACTCCCTCCACTTCAATCAGTACCAGAGGAGATGACATATTCGTTTACGACGTGATATAGAGAGGAAAGTTGTTGGATCATATACGACTTCAGCTAGGGATCAATTTGCGTGTTTGACCTTCGGTATTCACTTAAATATATTTCTTGCCCTAAGTAACAAATCAATTTTGACCAGTTGACGATAAAATGATAATTTCACTATCTTCTGATCAACCCAACACACATCGAAGTTTCAATTGGGTGCCATCTCACAATCGAATAACAAGTTTCAAAAGAATTCCACCTACGATTCGTAAACCTTCTTTCACATTTACAACCCTACACGGACCTTGTTAGCTACCGACCGACAACAAGGCCCTCTTGACTGTCGAGACGTGCATGCATGAATCTCAGCCATTTTCATGGGGCCATTAGTCTGTTGATTGTATAAGAAAGAAATCTATCAAATTCAAAGGCAGAGATCATTTTGGATTTCATTTACGCTCCTCATGCCCATGAATATGAATATGGGATAGGAAATCACAATGACTGCAAGGTTGACACAAAAAATGATATAGCAGCAATCTATTGCTTGATTTTTCTTGTGCAGGAGGTGTGTTCATCTTGATATGGATTTATGACATTGGCACGCTCCCGCCAAAGAATTGTCAAAGGATATGAGAGAAAGGGATCTAGAATGCATAAATCCTGAGAAGGAAGTCCCATCTGGGTGTTTTTGCAATGACGTCAGAGATGAATAATAACAAATGAGGTGTGATCCCATAACCTCTTGCCAACAATTCAAGACTTAGATTGACTTAGGAACAGATCACAGCTTGAAGATAAGCCATGATATCTTTTAACTCCACATAATCTTGCTCGGGCGATTTCTTAACACAATAGTTCCGATAATTTGTGCTAGAAATCACTTTTTGTATCTCATTCATGGGCGATAAGTGGCACTCAATAGAGAAAGCACATCAACATGAGCATACTAGTGTCTCAACAGAGTAGCACAGAAAATATAGGAATAATATGAATTTAGATTGACCGGACTTTATTTTATTCGATATGCATATGCGGGTAAAACCAACCATTCTCTTGCATAGGGAAGCATATTTCCTCCTTAGGCTACTCCGCAGGGATATCTTCATTGTTTTCCTTCCCTTACCATAGATCAATTGAACTTGAAATAATTGAAATGGAAGTGGAGAGGTCATTGAATTAGTGATGATTTGGAAATATGTAGGACTCTTTTCTCTTACAATAAAAATGAGAACATATTGTGAATCCATATGAAACATAGAAGTCAATCAACATGAGTATATATTGGTTTTGAAATGATATAGAAAATGTGAATTGGATTTGGAAGGAGAGAAAGGATATGTGGATTCAATTCCAAACAAATACAAACATGGATTCCATTGGGAAGACCTAATTCTTAAAGAAATCTCACAACACTTTGATTTGTAGACCATAAGTAGTATGTGTTGTTTTTGTTTGCATATTTTTACTCCAGGTTGAAGGATGAAGTCTAGCTATGGGGGCGATTACGTTTGTAGGTTTATCATTAAATTGTTTATGCACGTTTCAGTGTGGGCAAGTGCAACTCAAATGAAAATTCATAAGAGGTGGAAAACTTCATATGACACTTTTATTCACATTATTCCTAAAAATGTTTCTTAGTCATCCTACTTTATGATTATAGATTGCACACACTTATTCCAAGCTAAAATTAATATTAAACTAAACAAGTTTTATTCCCTTAACCTACCTACTCTACTCTAATTGGGAATTTAAAAATTAGTTATGTGTAATGAAATTTCCAATGTAAGCATACATGAAACAAAAGTAAAAATATATCAACCCTTGATTTTGAAAATTGAAAATCAAAATATACGAGAATATGTGAAATTAGCTGCTGAAAGTGTGATCTATGAAATAAAAACAAAAACATTGATCTAACCTGGTACTCGCTATAAGGATTTCATAGGCTTGATTATCATTGTGATTCATATTATTCGATGTCTCTTTTTTGTCCTCCTCGATCTCCTATTCGAATAGTTTATCCCCATTAGATGTATAGGATTCTTCAAATATTGGTTCTTCATTTGCTTCTGGAGGAGTGGTCAAGTCCTTGATTACTATCAAGATCTCCTCTTCTGGGAAGAGGAGATCCCAAATTTTGCTAGGATTTTAGTGAGTTGCTCCAAACTTCTATTCATCATAAAAACATTTTACTGGTAATGAAATTAAATGCTATAAATGAAAAAAAATGGTACAAAATAGTACGAAATCAAAGATAAATAGGTACAAAATCAGAGGAAAACTGGTAAGAAAGAAAAGCTAGTGCATAATGAAAGAAATCCAAACTTACACTACAAAAATGTAAATGCAAAATAATAAACTAAATAAAGGCACACTTGCATAAAAAACAAACTCGCATAAAAGAAATAATCTTGCAAAAAAAGAAATAAATCTTTGCGAAAATTAAACACTCTTGCAGGAAAAGTAAATCACACTTTGCGGAAAAATAAACCCTCTTGCGAATAAGAAACTTATTTGCATGAAAAAGAAACAACAAGGTTTTAGGGATACCCATCAAAGTGGATGCATCAGCCTGTTATAGGTCACATAAATTTTGTAGTGAATTCATAGGTCAAACTATCTATTTACCAAAAATGCAATCCCCCTTTAGCACTATTAAGAGTTCATATTCTTAGCTAGATATCATTATTATTTAATCCAAATTCACAACACTAACATATGCAGAATCACTGAAAGAAACACAATCACAAGATAAACAAAATATTTATCCTCAAAAACCCTGAAGGGGAAGAAAACCCAATAGAACTTCATCTGTATAAGATGTATAAGATAAAAGCCCAAAATAGGTATTCTCCTCCTTGCTGGTATTTCTCTCTCTCTCTCTCTCTTTCTCTCTCTCCTATGTGCTACACAAGTGAGCGAGTCTATGTTTTAATGAGGAAAACAAATCCTCTATTTATACACTTTAATTCACTTGAATTTTACCCTAACAAGTTGGACCCACTAAACTGACTGGGCCTACTTCACCCAGGAAGACTCAAAATAGTATTATATATTATTCATTGGGGTACTATTGACCCGTATTACAATGGAGGCTTTACCTCGTGACTCTATGATGACCAATTATAATAATAACATCCTGATGGAGGAATAATAACATCTCCCTTGTGGTACATCAGTAAAATACAATTAGAATATCCTTTGAAGTTACAATATTTCAACACCCCCCCTTAACGAGAAGGGTATTCTACTGACAACATCATCATCAACTATAGGAGTAAAGAGAGAGAGATTCTTCAGCAGTATCAAGGTAATACATCTATACGTCATAGGAAGTTTTCAAAAATCATCAGTAACTGGTACAATTACTCTTCAATGTCTTCAGCTACTACAGCACATGATCACTTGATCCTTTTTTTGCAACAACACTTGGATCTTCCAATCCTTTGTAGAAACACTTGGATCTTCTCAATCCTTTGCAGCATTACTTCGATCTTCTCAATCCTTTGCATAAGTACTTCAATCTTCTTGATCCTTTGCAGCAACACTTTGATTTTCTTGACCCTTTGTAGCAACACTTGAATCTGCTCGATCCTTTGCAGCAGCACTTCGATATTCTTAATCCTTTGTAGCAGCACTTCGATCTTCTTGATCCTTTGTAGCCGCACTTTGAAATTTTAGATCCTTTTCCACCACACTACCTACAGTACACATGGTATCTTTGCAGGATGATCAATCCCTGTTACTTTAGGACATAGGTGCAAGGATGATGCAATCCTCCATCAACATACTCCCCCTTAATGAGGAGGGTCCATATTATTGACCAACTAGTTTGTCCGCAAACGAATGTAGGACCATATTGTTCGCAAGGACTCATCATAAACCATCCTCATCCTATTATATCTAGGACCACTCTAAGAGAGTGTTATACTACGACATCTATATGTACATGTAGGCATACTCTCCATGAAAGAGTATCATCTACAACTACATATCTTGACCACACCTAGATACAGACCCTGTTGTCCGTAAGGACTCATCGTAGGAAATCCTCAGCCTAAAATCTAGGACCACTCAATGCTAGTGTTATACTATGACATCTGTAAGGACTCATCGTAGGACATCCTCAGCATTATATCTAGGACATTCGCAAGTGAATGTTAGACTATGAAATCCACATATAATTCTAGGTACACTCTCCATGCGAGAGTAATGTCTACAAGGAAAATATCAACCACACCTAAATGCATGCCCTGTCATCTATAAGGATTCATCATAGAGCATTGTTAGATTCAAATCTAGGATGAATCCTAAGCGAGTATTATTCTACGACATCCACAAATGAATGTGGGTATACTCTCCATGTGAGAGTAACATATGTAGGGTCATCCTTAGCTGGTAAGGACCACTCTCAGGAATATAGTGTTATTTCCTGCAAGACCATCCTCAAGAGAGGAATCGATGATACTATAATCCACAAGTGAATGTCAAACCTTGTCAACATCTTCAAGTGCACTTGGCATATTTCATACTGGAGCTTCACTGTCATTCCATCATCAATGACAATCTTATCATCACTCCCCCTTTCCATGGAGGATCCATTTCATCAACCTGCTCCCCCTTTGTTCGAGGAGGGTTCATATATTCGACCTGTTCTTCCTTTTCGAGGAGATTCCATATCTTCAACTCGTTCATCCTTTTTTGAAGAGAGTCGATATCTTCATCATTCCTTCTTGCAAGGAAATTTTGTAGTATCATCACTGTTCCTCCTTGTGAAGAAAATCTTTTCTGACTACACCAAGCTTGTCATGAAAATATTCAAACTTTACTCGAGATAGAGGTTCAGTCAAAAAATAAACAAATTTCTCATCGGTACTCACATACTAGATCTTTATACCTTCCTTTTGTACCATATCCCTTATATAAAAGTATCCAATTTCTATGTGCTTTGATTTATCATAGAACATAGGATTCCTTATCATCTTTAAACAACTCTGGTTGTCACAAAGAATCACTTTGGTATCCAAATCCATGTCAAATAGACCTGACATCAGTTTCCAAATCCATATCGCTTCACAACTAGTGGAGTAATCTGTTATGTACTCTCCTTCAGCTATGCTAAGAGCAACACTGGACTGTTTCTTACTAAACAATGAGATCATGGAAGATCCTAGACGATAACATCCACCTGAGGTGCTCTTTCTATCTACGACACTTCCTGCCCAATATGAATCTGTATATCCATACAATATGTAGTCATGATCTCTAACATAGTATAGTCCAAAGTCTATCGTACCTTTTAGGTACCTCATCACATGCTTTGCAGCTATCAGGTGAACCTGTCTAGGCTTAACTAGATACTGACTTAAGATGTTCACAACAAAGCATATATCTGCCCTTGTATTTATCAATGACCCAATATTATGTATGTACTCAGTCATATCCACTAACTCTAATGATTCATCAGACAACAGCTCCAGGTTGGTGTCCATGGCTTTACAATCCAACATATCAAATATTTTCAATATTTCTACTGCATACTTTCCCTGGTTTAGAAAGATTCCTTTTGGGATATGCCACACTTCTAGCCCAAGGAAATAATGCATCAATCCAAGATCGTTCATCTCGAATTATTTGGATAGTTTCTTCTTGCTTTCTATGATCTATTTCCCATTTCTGGTTAGAAATAGAACATCTACATACATTAATAGTATGACAGGTTCATCATCCATAATATTCATGTAAAGGTTAGGATCAACTTTACTTTTGGTAAAGCCCAAGCTTGTCAAGAAGCTATATATTCTACCATACCAAGCTCTAGGAGCTTGCTTCAGTCCATACTGAGCCTTTTTCAACTTACATACATTGAGTCACTCTGTATTCAACTTCAAATCCTTGTAGATGTTCGATGTAAACCTCTTCCTCAATCATACCATTCAAAAAGGTTGTATTTACATCCATTTGGTGTAGATCCCACTTCATCATGGAAGCAAGTGTCATGATGGTTCTGATGGAAGTGTACCTTGCTACTAGAGAAAAGGTCTCTTCGCAATCAATCCCCTCTTTTAGAGAGAATCCTCTAGCCACAAATCTTGCCTTGTACTTTCCAATACTTCCATTAGCAGCATGTTTTATCTTGTAGATCCATTTCAAAGATACCACACTCTTGTTTTCTGGTTTGGGTACTATATCCCAAACATCATTCTTCATTATTGACTGGTATTCTTCCATCATTGCTTCCACCTACTCTTTCTTTTGGATAGCTTCCTCGTAGATGGTGGGTTCTTGATCTACAAGGTCACACATCAAAGCTACATAACTAGAGAATGAATTTGATATTTTTCTTGTTCTTGTGGAGCCTTCTAGAGCTCCATACTCTTCTTCTTCTTGTATGATTTCTCCTACCCAATAATGTTTTCTCTTTCGAGATATATACATAGTATGGGGTTCCTGAGGTTCTATCATATCATGATCTTCAGATGCTACTATTTCAGGAGATGGTTCAACTTCTACCTTTGTGGGAGGTACATCCTCTTCATGTACTTCTTCAAGATTACACCTTCTGGATTTCTTAAGAATTGTCTCTTCACCAAATGTTACATCCCTACTAATCTCTATATGATGGAATCTTGAAATGTATATCTTGAAGGCTTTAGATACTTCATAGTATCCAACAAATATTCCCTTCTTTCCAGAAGGATCCAACTTGGTTCTCTTCTCTTTTGAAATATGTATATATACTGGACAACCAAATATATTGAGATGGCTCACTTCAGGTTTCTTTCTTGTATACATTTCTTCAAAAGTATTGAATCCAAGAGCAATATGAGATAATCTATTTTACACAAACACAATTTTTTTTTGTTGCTTCATCCCACAGGTGCATGGGGAGGTCTTGGTCATAAATAATTGTTTTCAATGCTTCCATGATGGTTGTATTCTTTATTTCTACAACACCATTATATTGAGGATTGTAGGGAGTGTTTAGTTCCCTTTTGATTCCAGCCTCCTTGTAGAATGCTTCAAATTATTTTGAAGTATAGTCTCCACCATTATCTCATCTCAGTGTCTTGATTCTTGTTTCTGAATGGTTCTCTATCAAGGCTTTGAATTCATTGAATTTACTAAACACTTCACTCTTGCTATTAAAGAAATATATCCATGCCTTTCTTGAATAGTAATCAATAAATGTGAAATAATATTCATATCCACTTAAAGATGTGGAGAGCATAGGACCACATACATTAGAATTAATTAATTCCACTATACCTTTAGTCTTTGTTTCACTTTTCAGAAAGGGATTCTTGATGTTCTTTCCTCTTGCACATCCTTTACAAGTACCCTTGTGATTAATCTTTAGATATGGTAACCTTGTTACCACCTTTATCACATAGGGTAGTGCTTTGTAGTTGATGTGAGCAAGCCTCCTATGCCATCGTTCACTTGAGCTAGTGGTCTCATGGATGAGGGTTGTTTCTGGATGTCCTTTGAGTTTACACATTCCTCATTTTTCTTAACCAATTCCCACAACATCTTCAAGCGTCTTTCCTTTGGACCACATAAGTACTTATCCATCTATAAAAAAAACTCTATATGCTTTATTATCTAGTGTTGAGATGCAAAGTAGGTTCTTTTTCATACCCGGTACATATAGTACTTCCTTCATCTTCATGGAATTTCCAGAGTCAAGCTTGTAGATTGATTCACAAATACATTTGATGGGATATTGATAGCCAGCTCCTAATGATACTTTCTGAGGAGAGATCTTTTCTTCAAGCCTTGACATATTTTTCTTCTTCCCTGTCATGTTCTTTGAAGAACCATTATCAATAAGCCATGTATCTTCTCCAGGTGTTACAGACCCAAAGAGTGTAGAGAATAGTACATTGTTAGGAACCCATGTCTTTACTGTGTTAGTATATTGTTGTTGGATGCATATGCTTTGTAAGTCGTCCCATAGTAATTGTTGATCCATAGTTTGTGTTATTGTTGTTGGGCTCATATGCTTTGTAAGCCGCCTGTAGTATTTGTTGATCCATAGTTTATATTGGCCCATGGTTTTGACCCATAGTATTGGCGCCTATTTTTAGTATATAAGTGTGTGTTGAGGCCAAGGAAGTCACCGTGAAGTTATTTTGTATTGAGCTTGCTTAAAGGAGGTTGCCCCCTCGAAGTGGCCTGCGATTAATATAAAAGTGTTTTTGAGTTCTGCTTCTATATCGTGTATTTTGATTACTTGTTTGTTGCAGGGTCCTCACATCTGGTATCAGAGCGCTTTCTTGGGCTCGTTGGGTGAAATTTCTGCCCAAATTTTTTTTTGCTTCTGTTGCAGGTTCGGATCTGGGAATAATCCCTATCCGCTTAACTATGGGAAGTACTTGGGCATAAGCTCTAAAACTCATTGTGAGGAGTACCACAGGAACCCCCAAGTAGCTGGCCCATTGAGAGGACCTGCCAGTGAAAAGGGCAACGACCCCTACCTGATTGACTAGTTCCCACCTGTGAGGTAAACCAAGAGCTGTCATTTGTGGCCAAGTGGTTATCAGTTTTACCTGAGCTGTGGAGTGAGGGGTATTGCCCCAATACGCAAGCCGTCAGATAGCATTGGTGGCCGAGTGAATCTCTGGAACCGATAGGAAGCTGCACATACCTGGGGTCCATATCTATTTTCAGTTGCACAATCGTAGATTTCCTCTATCTAGAACTGTTGCCAGTCACTTCCGCACCGTTGCAGATCCATTTGTTGCCGATCACTTCCGCGCCGTTGCAGATTCCACTGTTTCCGATCACTTTCGCGCCGTTGCAGATCCCTTCCTGGAAAAAAAAAATTCTGTTTTTTGGCCATATCTCCTTGGTTTCAACTCTGTTTTCCCTGAAAATTCACTGACACCTCTGCAATTCCATTCTGCATATTTCATTCCTGAAGACCCTATCCCAAATTCCACTTCCCAAAACCCGAAATCCCACATTTGTCTATTTTTAGGGTTTGCAATAACTCCTTCGATTTTCACCCAAACGTCTTCAAATTTTGCCACCATATTCCTTTCCTCATTCTGCTTCTTTGTCCCTCTCTACCAAAATTTCTCATTCTTTCACCCCGCTCCTAAAATCCCCATTTTTTGCTTCTCTGTCCTTTCGACAGTGTCCAAAACTTACTCAAACCCAACTTACACTTCCGATTTTTTCCCAAATCCAAATTTTCCTCTACTGAAAAAATTTCTATTTTTGCTGTCCTACCCACTCCCCCCCCCCCCCCCAAAAAAAAAAAAAAAAAAAAAATCCTGCTTATGGTTGTCACTTGCACAGGAGCAAAAACCATGGAGGAAGCACTTGCAGCCATCCAAGCCAAACTCCAAGAACTGGATGAAAAATTTCTCGATCTCCATCTTGAGCATTCAGCTATGAACACCAGACGATAGTCCAAGTCTTCATCAAACAATGGGTTCTCTTCTTCCAGCAATTTTCGCGGTCCGAAGCTAGATTTTCCTCGCTTCAATGGTACTGATCTAACTGGATGGATCTATCGTGTAGAACAGTATTTCAATCTTCATAATACTTTTGATGTCCACCAAGTTCCACTTGCCTCCTTTCATTTGGAACAGGAAGCTCTTCAATGGTATCGTTGGTACATCAAGGCTCATGAAGAGCCAAAATGGCCTAATTTTTTCCAGCTCCTTTTGCAACGATTTGGTCCTAGTGCTTTTGATGACTTCACAGGAGCTCTCACTAAACTTTGCCAAATTGGCACTGTGAAAGAGTATCAAGCTGAATTTGAGAAACTAGCTAATCACACTGAAGGATTACCGGATGACTTCTACCGGAGTTGTTTTATCAGTGGTCTAAAGGATGCAATTCACTCTGAGGTCAAAATGTTCAGTCCCAACACAATGATGGAAGCTCTGGGGTTGGCTAAGTTGGCAGAAGACAAGATGGTAGCCCAACAGTGATCCAAATCCTCTTTTGTTCCCTTCTGAAATATGGGTTCTCAACAACCTCCCATTCCGCCAGCTCCTCGCTCACCTCCAATCAAGAATTTGTCTGAAACAGAGATGCAGGCACGCAGAGAAAAAGGGATTTGTTATAATTGTGATGAGAAATTCAGTCGGGGACATCGATGTGTTCAACAAAAGCTCTATCTCTTGGATGTGGATTCTCCACCTGCCTCTGAAATTGGTGAAGAAGCTTCCGATACAATGGATGCTCTGGTTGACACTCAGGAGCTGCCTACTGACCCTCCATCTTAGGACGACCAGCCTGAGATATCCCTCCATGCTTTAGCTGGAGTCACTGCCCCCTAAACAATGCGGGTACGCGGTTACTTCAAGAAACTTCCTCTTACAATAATCATTGATTCTGGCAACACTCATAATTTCATTGACCCTCGGATCGCCAAACAAGCTGATTGTTTTATCCATCCTTGCTCCAACTTTGAAGTCATGGTTGCCAATGGGGGCACCTTACCTTGCAAAGGGAAGTGTCGTAATGTGCGTATCTCTATGGGAGATTATAACCTCCGCTCTGACATGTTTTCCTTGACCTTAGGCAGATGTGATGTGGTTTTGGGCGCTCAATGGCTGCGCACACTTGGCCCCATATTATGGGATTTTGCTGAACTTTGGATGCAGTTCTCCCCCGATGGACACAAAGACACATTGAAAGGATTATAACCAGGGTCTCTCAGCATCATCAGTTCACATCACATGGAAAAACGCCTTAAGAAGAGTTCTCATGGTGTCATCGCTCAGCTCCATTCCATTCAAATGCAACCATCAGCGGCCCCCACTACTCCTTTGGATCTCCAACAAATCCTGGATCGATATACAGGTGTTTTTGCTGAACCAGTGGGACTTCCACCTTCACGACCAGAGGACCATCGTATTCAGCTCCTTCCTGGTAGCATTCCTCCCAACATCAGGCCCTATCGCTACCCATTTCACCAAAAAACAAAGATTTAACTCCTCGTTAGGGACTTACTGAAGCAAGGTATTATTCTCCCAAGCACAAGTTCCTTTTCCTCCCCAGTTCTTCTTGTCCACAAAAAACATGGGTCATGGCGCCTCTGCATTGACTTCCAAGCACTTAATCACCTCACCATCAAGGATAAGTTTCCAATTCCTGTTGTTGATGAGCTTCATGGTGCTCAATTTTTCTCCAAGTTGGATCTTCGCTCTGGGTATCATCAAATTCAGGTTCATGCGGATGATATCCCTAAAATAGCTTTCCGCACACATGATGGCCACTATGAGTTTTTGGTCATGCCCTTTCATCTCACTAATGCTCCTTCCACATTCCAGACCTTGATGAATAAAATATTCCGACCCTATTTGCGGAAATTCATTCTGGTATTTTTTAATGATATCCTCATCTACAGTAAAACATGGGCTGAACATCTCCAGCATCTGGCTCTTGTAATGCAACTTTTCTCTGATCATCATCTCCATGCCAAAAAGTCTAAATGTGTTTTTGGCCAAAAGGAAGTTGAGTATCTCGGGCACATTATCTCAGCACAAGGGGTTCGTGTGAATCCTGCCAAAATCGCTGCCATGAACAATTGGCCGCCTCCTAAGACACTCAAGAGCCTTCGTGGTTTTTTGGGGTTAACTGGCTACTACCACAAGTTTGTCAAGGATTATGGGAAGATTGCAGCTCCATTAACTGCTCTGTTGAAAAAGGATGCTTTTACATGGACACATGTTACTGAGTGTACATTTGACAAGCTGAAACAAGCTATGTGTACTACCCCTGTTCTAGCTATGCTTGATTTTTCCAAGCCCTTCACTATTGAGAGTGATGCTTGCGGCAATGGACTTGGTGCTGTTCTCCTTCAAGATGAACACCCCATTGCATTCACCAGCAAAGCCCTTTCTGGTAAGAATTTAGCTGCCTCTACATATGAAAAGGAAATGATGGCTATTTTGCAGGTAGTTCAAAAGTGGTGACCCTACCTCTTAGGGAATCATTTCTGCATCAAGACTGATCACCAGAGTCTGAAATATTTCCTAGAACCGCGTGTATCCTCCCCAGCACAATAGAAATGGGTTAGCAAACTCATGGGTTATGACTATGAGATCACTTATAAGAAGGGTAAGGACAATATTGTGGCGGATGCCCTTTCTCACACATTTGATGACCAAGGTTCTCTTTCCACTATTTCTATTACTGTCCCAAATTGGTTGCAATCGGTTCAACAGGGTTATGTTAATGACTCTTCATTATCTCACATCATCCAATGCTTGGACAACAACCCTTCTGCTGTCCCACATTACTCTTGGTATGGTGCTTCACTGAGATACAAGGGTCGTCTAGTGCTTCCTCAGAACATAGCTCTTCAACAAGCTATCTTCTATGAACTCCATGCTTCTCTGTCAGCTGGGAACTTTGGTTTTCTCAAAACGTATGAACAGGCACGGCGCAACTTCTTTTGGTAGGGCATGAAAAGGACAATTCAACAGATGGTGGCTGAATGTGATACTTGCCGACGCAATAAGGGTGAAACAACACCCCTTCCAGGATTGCTCGAGCCCTTGCCCATACCTACCCGGATATGGACGATATTTCTATGGATTTCATTGAAGGGCTCCCTAAATCTAGATGGAAGACTGTGATTTTAGTTGTGGTTGATCGCCTCTCTGTTATAGCGGATTTCACCACACTAGGTGAATCACACATTGTATG
Organism: Pseudotsuga menziesii; assembly: GCA_001517045.1. Taxonomy (NCBI): domain Eukaryota; kingdom Viridiplantae; phylum Streptophyta; class Pinopsida; order Pinales; family Pinaceae; genus Pseudotsuga; species Pseudotsuga menziesii. The sequence goes on from LPNX010403270.1 coordinate 39,313, forward strand.
GCCTTCCCTTGTCCCGCTGCAGACTCATTAGCCCCTTTGGACCACTTTATAT
>LPNX010403279.1:0-32742 GCA_001517045.1 Pseudotsuga menziesii
CGATGATTCATTGGCAGCCGTGCTTACACAAAAAGAGGACGGGGGTGATGAATTCCCAATCGCTTTCATGAGCACTGGGCTTCAAGGGGCTGAATTAAACTACCCAGTCATTGATAAGCAGGATTACGCAGTATTTAAGGCAGTGAAGCTTTTCAGGCCTTGTATATTAAAAAATCGGACCAAGGTAATAGTCCCTTACCCAGCAGTAAGATCTCTTCTCATTCAGAAAGAGTTGGGAGAAAGAAGGGGCAACTGGGTAACAGCCCTTCAAGAATACGACCTTGAATTCAAACCGGCTACTATAGTGAAAGGTCAAGGGTTATCCAAATTGATGACTGGAAGTAGAAACAACGAAGAACAAGCATGGGAAGAGGAAGCTGAATTGCATGTAATGGATGTATGCCCTCTGTTTACAGCTCCTGAGTCCTGGTATAGGGACCTTGTGCATTACTTACAGTCGGGGATATTACCAGAACATTGGAATTCCAAACAAAGAAGAGCTCTGCGTCTCAAATCATCCTCCTATCATCTTGTTGAAGGAGTGTTATTCAGAAAGAACTATGACGGGGTTCTCCTTAGGTGTTTAGAAAAGGAAGATGCAAAGAAAGTAATGGCAGAATTACATGACGGTCTGGCTGGGGGACATTATTTCGGCGACACTACAGTCCACAAAATCCTTAGAGCCGGTTACTATTGTCCTACACTCTTCAAGGATGCACATGCACATGTCAGGAAATGTGATATTTGTCAAAGGTGTGGTGGAAGAAAGCCCAAGGCAGCCGCACCCCTAAAGCCTGTTATGATCATAGAACCATTTGAACAATGGGGGTTGGACATTATCGGGGAAATAAAACCAAATTCTTCCCTGCTGCACAAGTACATTCTCACTGCGACTGATTATTTCACCCGCTGGGTCGAAGCTATCCCATTGCACAAGATCAACGAGGACGAAGTCATCAGCTTCCTACAAGATCATATCATGACCAGGTTTGGAGTTCCAATTTCAGTAGTTTTTGATAATGCCAAATATTTTTAATCAATTAAATTGACTGCCTTTGCTCATGATAAAGGGATAAAATTACATTATTCTGCTAACTACTATCCGCAAGGGAATGGCCTGGCTGAATCCTCCAATAAAAACCTCATTAGAATCCTGAAGAAGACTGTCATAGAAAACCAACGAAGTTGGCACTCAGCCTTACCCAACGCCCTGTGAGCTGACAGAGTCACCCCCAAGTATGCAATAGGAGTGTCACCCTATACCCTTGTGTATGGTAAGGAAGCTATCCTGCCTCCCAATATCATGCTGCCATCCTCCATACTAGCCCAAGAGTCTAGGGGGTCGGATGATGAAGTTCTACAAATAAGAATATATAATCTCCTGAAAGCAGAACAGGCCAGATCCAAGGCTAAAGAACGTTTTAAACAACAGCAAGAGTCAGTTAAGAGATGGTTTGACAAGCATAAAGCTGGGACAAAAGACTTTGAAGTGGGAGACTTAGTCCTCAAATGGGACCACCCCCATGATGAGAAAGGAAAGCATACCAAATTCCAGCAGTTATGGGTAGGCCCTTTTCAGATCGTAGCCAAACTTGGCCCTGCTACTTATAAACTGCAGGATTTACAGGGATGGGAGGAGAACTTGCCAGTCAATGGTTTGGTTCTCAAGCCTTACTTTTCTTGAGTTTCTTTCTTCTTTCTTCCTTGTATATAAATAAGCTGTGTGGTTGTTTTCGAGTCATGCTTTCATTTGATTTAATTTTAATTTTTTTATTTTCAATAAGGGGAACGAACTTACGGTCGTCTGGAGGATATTAAGGTCTTTCGGGAATAACAAATACGTTGAGTGTCAGCCTGTGTATTGCTAAAATATTTCTTCCAGCCTAACAGTTTTCTCAAATGAAATGTTGTGTGCATTGAAGTCCTGCTTAACCCCTGTGAATTAAACTGGATTCGAAGAGTCTGGAGTACTATGTCGGGGATCCATCCACATCACATTTAAAATGTTCTAAGGAGCGACAGTAAAGGACCCATGGGCGGAAGCAAGGTGAACAGTGTATTAAAAATAAATGATCCCATGTCAAGAAACGAATGCCAAAAGGCAAGTAAAGAGTCAAAACTTCTATAAAAGCATCATAAATCAAAGCAAGTACTGAATCAGAAATACTAAATTGCCAAAATATCCTCTCCGTCCGTGAGCTGAAACTTGAAGTACACCACTCACACAAAAGGGCACTATGGGATAGAGGATCCTGAATTAAAATTCAGTAAGAAAGGCGTACAGAAGGACTCAGATGAAAGGGACAAAAGTCCAAAAGCACAAAAGTGGTTAAAATGGCATGGGAACGGGGAACAAACGAATACTGTTGTTTACTATCTGTTGCAATCCTGTGGTGTCCACGCTGTTAGCTACCTGAAAACAGAGGTAATAATGAAACTCATACTCTGGCCTCAACATAGTTGTCTGGACTTGAAGGTCTCGGTTTTCCCTTCCCCCAAATGGACCATCATCAATGATTAAGGTACACACTTCTGTCAATCGAGGAATCCATATCGCCAGAAGAATTCATTAGAAGAATTCTGGTTAAACAGTCTGTTGCTCAAAGTATAATCACCGAGAGATCTAGGTTCACCAGGTAATCGCCAGTTGTTGCTACCGCAACTGTTCCCCCCAAATTTATTTAAATTCTGGGCCCCTCCTCATCATTTTTGCTTGGTGGGATCGTTAAATGCTTGAGCCTCTCGAGCATATCTTCTTTTCGTTTTTCTTTGAAGATTGGATGTCAGCAGGTTTATTTATGCCATGTTCAATTTCAGTTAAGTCATGGATTTCTGGCCGTGAAGAAGTAAAATTTTGTTCTTCAGGGCAGCCTTTGCGAAGAAAACGACTTTGGTTGTTAACGTTGTTCAAATCCTTGAGTTTTCTGTAGTCGGGCCTCTTTTTGCTGTTGAATCGGAAGCTGCAAAGTCTCAGCCTCTCCGCCGTTGCGGCTCCAAGACCTTTTCTCCGTCCGAAGTCTGAACCCATCCGACGCCCGTTTCATTTTAGCCTTCGATCGCTTGTCTGTAACCTCTATTCATCCGTCATTGCGACTGGGAGACCTTGTTCGCTCCCGATCTGAGAGTCTTCCAACATTCGACTTAGTTTTCCCGTCCGCTCCGCGTATCCTCTAACCCTCCTCCTCCACCGTTACACCTCCTAGAGTCTTCTTGTTTCCGAAACTAAAAACCGTCCGACGTCCGATTTATGGCATATCCCGCCCGCGTTTCGCTTGGCTGCGACTTAAGCCTCACCCGACGTTGCAGGTGGAAGATCCTCCTGGCCCCCGAGCTCATTTCCTTCTGACTGCCGACTTGAATTTTTCCCGCCGGTGACCATAGGATATTTTGCCAGGCCCGTATGTGGTGCACCCGGCCATTTCCTTGTAAGATGGTGGTTAATTGATAATATTTGTTATTGAACCATGCTCGTGAATTGACTGTAGGCAGCTTCAAGGGGACCGGTCAATCCACCACGATAAGAAGAAAGACTGACCCGTTTGGCTGAGGTATGACTGAAACGAGGCAAATGGAGAACGAAGTCCGGAGCTATAAAGGCATGATCCCAGAAACGGATCAGTTACCAAGGGTTTCATGATCACATACTGACAAAAGATCGAAATATGAAGCGTTGAAGAAACTGAAAGACCACGCGTCTGGGGAGGAAAACGAAGCACTCAGTAGTTGTAGTTTAAATATTTGAAAGTGGGAAAAAGAAAGGGCTTTTTCCCCTGGAAAATTTTGTAAATGTTTGCTTGTAAGAGGAACTACTTCATTTTGCAAAGGAAACTGCAATTTTTTACCTGTTGGAGAGAGTAGAATGGAATGTATCAATGCGACTCAATGAATAATGTTGAAGAGGAACTATTTCGTTTTCAGCGGTGTTTCATTTGCTGTGAGAATGTTTAATTTTCTGAACCTATGTTCTTGTTGAATGTTCTTCGGTATCTTTCTTTTGATATTTTCCACTGTGAGCAATTATTGTTGTTACAAAATGATCGGCTATCTGGTTATTTAAATATCTGTAAGTGTTCATGTGTCTTGAAAGGAAAATCATCTATCTGTGATTCTTCATAATGCATGTGCAAGATGTATTGCTCACCCAGAATGATAACCTTGCTCCCTAGGGATAGATTAGATAGTTAGTTTATGTTTTATTGTATCTGATTGGGTTACTTGCGAGCATAAGACGAGAGGTAAGAACCTGTGCATCACATTGTGACCGCTCCCTGCATATTGATCACTCTGCATTTAGTTAGGCACTTGCATCTCATTTCTTAAAGTCAAAATACAAAAACTCGGTGGGCCGGGCCGCAACCGGTAAAGCCTTTGTTTTGTTTCTTGACCTACGGTAGCCGGACCACAAACCGGATGGATTCCCTATTCCAAACAGTCAACAGGCTAGTTGGGAACGTTGATTGGGGAGAATCCCTTACTGTTGCCGCCTACGAATTTCCAAGCCTCAACACCCCCTCTTACATTCACACTGTTCTTCATCTATTTATAGGATTGTGCCTTTACATTCATGGTCCACTTCTAACTAACTCCTAACTGATTTTACCAACTAATGACCAATATCTGCAAAATATGGTCAAAAATACAAAAAGTGACACAAAATATTCAAAAGTAGCATATCTTCCACCTTGCGCGCTATCTTTGTTTTGTGTGGTGTCTTCTGAGCTTGCGTAGCATCTGCGATGTTGCGCAACTGACTTGTCCAAAACCCCTTGCCAACAGGCCCCCAACATAGTCTTGTGGCTCGCCCTCGAGCCACGTTAGTTGGACATGGTGTACTCATTGGTTTTTAGCTTGAAGTCTTTGTAATGCTGAGAAATTTATGATACCTGCATTCTGGACTCAACAAGGTGCTCACATCCAAGCAAATCCTGCTTGAATGGGTGCTCCACCATTTTTGCATTTACTTCCTTCTTATCATCCTGCACAGCCTACAGCGCAACGACTGCTTTTACCAATAGTTAGGCTCCAATTTCTTGGAACTCATCAAATTGGTCACTGCGTTTCCATTGTCACTCGTGTGCTTTTCCAACTCGTTGTTGTAGCTCCTTTAATTCTACGGACCGCATTCTCAGGAGCGTCTGCTGGTGGTTCCATTGATATTTCTTCCACACTAACTAGTTCACGCCATTCTGTAGGCAAATCCTGGATCGTCGCTTCCAAATCTGCATCCGTAGGCTTGTAGGGCATCGATAGCCATTGTTTGTCAGGGTCGCGTCGCGCCTGGATATGAATAGTGTTCGGCCCTATGGTGAACTGCATAATTCTTTGGTACTTCACTACAGCTTCTTCTGATAGATGGGGAACTTTTGTAACTGTTGTTTGTAGTGCTTCCTAGTAGACCCAAAAGTGGATCACGCAATCCTCTTGTCATGTAGGCTCCTTGACCCACCATATATTTTGATATTGTGTGCCCTTGCACACTTTAACTGCTTCCACATCCATGCCCTGGTAATCCACCTACTCCATCCATGCCACTAGTGAGATTAGGATCAAGATCCAGTTGTATGTGAAAGGCCACTCTCTGTCCTGAACTGATAGCGCGTCCTCTATCAATTAGTTCAATAAGAAAAGGGACCAGTTCATTTGTACCCCTTCTGCACATTGATGTGCGCACATAATCACCCCTGAAGTACACTGGATGGGGCGATTCTTCCTTACAATCTTGCTGGTGAGAATGCGCACACCAATGCGTGCCGCGCGGTCTTTAATACTGTCTATTTGGTAGGCCCTCCTGTTGCATTGTAAGTCGAACCTTTGTTTCAACCTTGCGGTGAGTTGCTTATCATTATCCTTGCCTCTAAAGTATTACAATGGGTTCCTCCCATCCTTTGGCATGCCTGTGATATTTGAGATTAAGTCTATCATGATTGGGATCGGTATATCCAACCACAATGTCCTGCCATGAAAATTGGCCAAAAGTTGCTTGATGCAAGCATTTGCCTCATTCATCTGCCCAAAATGTGGCATGTTAATAAGCCTTAACAAACCTGCTTTATCCAACCCATGCGCCCATGGCTACGGAATACGCACTATGGGCCCTCCTGCAACTGAAGGTAATGACTCATAAGGCTCATTCGTGACATCTGGTAACGCTAACAGGTCATGATCTTCATTAGTGCTAGTACAATGTCTGTATTACACACCATCCCTCTCGGCAACGACAGCATCCTGGGCTGATACTTTTGGTTCTTAGTAAGCCATTGAGGTTGCACACCAAGTCAGGTGGGGGCGATATAACCTGGAATGTCATGAATGGAAACACCCGTCCGTGCGGTAGACTCGATAGCCCCGGAGCTTGACGGTCCCGTCTACGTAGTTCCCTCTCGTTGCGCCTTAATCGAGGTTCTAGCTTGCCTCTTCTGTGGTGTCGGAGGGTTCGGCTTCTGGCCCTTTCGCTTCCTCCTCGTGATCGATGATGAGCCGACCGACATATTGGTAACCTCCTCAACAATCGTGACTAGTCAGATGGGTGAGTCCCTCTCACTTGAGATTTCTACTATGTCTGTGGTGCTCTACATGCCGAGACAATCCCCCACAAGGTTCTACTGCATCACACACCCTCTTCTTCACTCTACAACTCACGGAATTCACTTGACTGCTCTGGATTCAACTCAGCGGAATAATTCTTGCAACTCAACTTAGCACAGTGGTGCTTTCAACCTACGTTGAGCACCTTCTTATAGCATCAGGTCGATCTATCCTCATCATTACCAAATCAAACGTGGCCATCATGACCAAATCCATCATTAATGACCTAAATCCACGGTCGATCCTGTCAAGTTAATGGTCGGATCCGCCATAAATGTGTGTCGCTTCAACAAGAGCCTTTGCTTAACGGCTTTAATTGTTCTTCATTTATTACTGATTTGACTAGGTCGTGACCCTCTAGCCATTGCAATATATCTTCCTAACTACGCTACTGACTCCCCTACTTGTGCATCCACTTCCTCCTGGTACGCCATTCTTCTGGCTATCTATTCCTCTCTCTCTCTCTCTCTCTCTCTTCATTACGCAGTGCCTCAAGCACTATGCGACTCCAACCATATCCTATAGGGCTTCAGTCGCTACCATTCACCCGTTTTGGTAGCACCGCTCCATCCAATTGCTGCAATTGAACTGCCCCCCCTAGAAGTAATAGAATTAACAAGATATGGACCTAATTAGTGCATCTGTAACATACCTGGATGCTTAAGGAACTTGTTGTCATATAACAGTACCAAGTCTCCTTGCTGAAATGGTTTGTTCTTTATGTGGCGATCATGCCAAGCCTTCTGTCGATCCTTCTCGATGCGTTGATGGAAACCTGGGATAAAGCGATATGAACTCCATAGGCATAACTGCCTCTTTCCTGTATAGCAATTTGAACGGTGTTTTCCCCATTAATATCTTGCAAGTGGTGCGATATGCCCACAATATTACTGAAATATTCGAATCCCAGTCATCTTAGTTAGCGTTATATACCTTTATAAGTGCATGCTCCAAGATCTTGTTGAATGCTTCTACAGTCCCATTCGCTTGTGGGTCGTATGGCGTACTTTTCTTATGGTGTATCCATGATTCTTCTATCAGTGCTCTTACTGTGCGGTTGATAAAATGGCTACCTTATTCGCTCATCAATATACTTGGTCATCCAAACCGTGTCATGATGTTATGAAATATAAATCTTGCTATCGTTGCAGCGGTGCAATCCACGATAGGTGCAGCCTCTGCCCACCTCGTAAGTAATATGTTGTTGTGATTATGTACCGCACACCAATTCTCTTTCTAGGTGGGTTAATTGGACCCACAAAATCTACAGCCCATTTATCAAAAGGTTGCAAGGTTACCTGGGGTGCCAGCGGCATCTCATCTTGTCACTATGGTTTTCCAATAAGTTGACAGACATCGCAGCTCTACGCATAATCTGTCACATCATTATGTAAAGTGGGCCACCAGAGCACGAAGCACCTTTATTGCAAAAGCACGACCCCCGTAGTGTCCTCCAGCGACTCCTGCATGTGCTTCTGCTAAAATTTCTCCTTGCTCATGGGGTAGGACACAACGCCGCAAAATTTCATCCCGTCCCAGCTTATATAGGTGTTCAGAAATCAACTAAAAATCAAAATCTCTAACCACCAACTGCTTCTTTTGACTGGTTGAAAATTCCTCTGGTGAAATTCTCGTCGCCAAAAATTGGATTAAGTGAGCATAGTAGTCATCTGCCATGTCAAATCTAAATAACTGCGCATCAGGCGGTCCTTCTTCAATATTGGTAGGCTCCTCAACTGTCTCAATTCTGGACAAATGATTAGGGCCAGCATTTAAGCGACCCAGCGTCACAATTATTTCAAAATCAAACTCCTAAAAGAGAAGTAGCCAACGACATATATTCCCCCCCAACACAGGCTTATTGACCAAATACTTCAAAGTAGAATGGTCAGTAAACATCTTAAAATGGCCACCTAAGAGGTAATGCCTGAATTTTTGTAGCGCATATACCATCACCATACCTTCTCTCTCTATAGTCGTATAGTTCTTCTCAACAAATGACAACTTTTGACTAGCGAAAGCGATAGGGTGATCCAAATCTCTTGAGTGCGCGAGCACTACCCCCAGCACAACAGACGATGCATCAACATGAACATGGAACTCATTGTTCCAGTTTGGGAACACAAGTTTTGGTGCTGAAGCCATCTTGGCCTTTAGGGTGTCAAAGCTTCCTTGACATTCTAGGCTCCATGCAAAGGCGACATCTTTCTTCAATAGTTTCTCTAAGGGGCAGTAATTGCAGCATATCCTTTGATGAATTTACGATAATACCCAGTGTGCCCCAGTGTCACCCTAAGCATATTCACATTTGTCGGTGGTGGCAAGCTCAAAATGAGCACTATCTTCACAGGATCAACCAATAAGCCTTGCTTGCACACAATGTGACCCAGCAGTATCCCAAATGGTGCGCAGAAAATACATTTCTTGGAATTCAATGCGATTTGATGCTGTCGACATCTTTCCAGCATCAGTCGAAGGTTTTCCTAATGATCCTTGATTAGACCACACACTGTCCAATCATCCATATAAACTTGTAGGAACTTCTAGATGAAATATTTGAATGCAGCAACAACAACTCGGGAGAATACCGTAGGCTCATTCTTCAACCCAAAAGGCATTACTGTGTACTGGAAGCAACCCCATTCAGTGACAAATGTCATTTTATGTTGATCTTCCTTTGCGATTCTAATCTGGTGATAACCAAAAATTCCTCTGTAAAAGAATACATTTCCTGACTGCCTACTCCTTCGAGTACTCCATCTGTGAATGGTGTCGAAAATGGGTCATGCATACAAAAATCATTCAGTTTTCTCAAGTCAACACAGATCTGATCTTCACCGATTTTCTTGTCTTGGACCACCATAGGACTGGTCCATTCTGATTCTTCCACTGGCTCAATGATTCCAGCATCCAAGATCCAGTCAAGCTCCGCCTTGAATCTTTCTTTGTATCATAGATTCAGGCGATACGATCTCTGTCTTATTGGTTTCACATATGGTTTTAACAAAATCTTCATCTCTCCTAGATCACCCAGTATCCCCTTCATTTCTGAGAACTTCGTTGGAAAGAGATCTTGAAATACATGCAGCAGATCCATGATCTTTGCCATGGTCTCGTCATCCAAATAGTCCCAAACACTTTGCAATTTTGGATTCTCTTCCGTCCTAATGTTAACTTTTATAATCTTCAGAGGCTAATTCATAGGATTAGTCGGTATATTTGGTACTGCGACATCCCTACTCCCTTCTGTATCGGGAATATTGATATTTCGTAGTTCATCATCATCCTCAAATTCACCAGATACATTGTAGCATTCCATCATCGACTGTATGTGGTGATGCGCATGTGGGTCCATGGGATATGTGACTGGCATGACTTTTAATACCACGTCCTGGATGCTTTGAAGTGCATTGTTGACATCGGGATTAGCATTTGTGAAACTAAATGTATGAGCAAAGTGAATCATCATCTCTTCCCAAGTGGTTATTTCTCTGCCCAATTCAAATGATATATACCATGACCTGGGCATTTTGTCCAAGGTGTGAACAAAGGCATGGACCCATTCATCCTTTGGTCGTGATGCCCACAATGTTTGGCATTCCACCAAATGGCTGCCAGGGTCATTCCGCCCATCATACTTCCTAGTGTGATACACTTATGTGTCGCCAAAGCGAACTGCCATCAACTGTCGACACTCAGCCCATCTAGTAATTGTCTTTATATGAGTTGCCCACCAGCGTGCTGGAGTAGCCTTCATTGCTTCCTCCATTGCCAATAATCGATGCGATTCTGATCATTTTTCTTCAAACTCCATTAAGAACATGGAAAGCTCAGGTAGCCCTTCATAAACGGGTAATTCGACAATCTCAGTTGTGACATGGTACAACAGCTACGTGATCGGTCCACATTTCCTGAATGACACCTCATGCATGCGGTTCTGCCAGTTTTCTAGCGCATCATCAGAATCGGAGGATGCAGAACTAGTGTTGCGCCAACCAAGTTCTCCATTATTAATTGGGTGGATATAGTCTTCAGAGATGTTGTAAGTATGATCCCATCCCCTGACGACTTCGTCTTTCACTGGTTCAATATATCGTTGTCCTTCATTTGGATCCATAGGAGCGATAACTCAGATATCTTAATTCTCAAATGTCATCATCCACTTTTTGAAGTTAATGGATAGCATACTATAATTGGCCCATCCAATCCCCAATTATGTGGGATAAGAACCTTTACCCTCAACAACTTCAATCACATCTAAGTCAGCATAAGTCTTCATACCTTCAACATCCACAACCAGGTTCGACACACGGCCAATTGGTTGTACTTTAGCTTGATTAGCCAATCGCAGTTGCACATGGGACCAACCCAACGTCGGCTTCCCCATTTTCTGTCAGGTTTGCTTTGTCAGAATATTCACATCTAAGCCCAGATCTAAAATGATCGAATCTACTTCATATTCCCTGATCTGAATGTTCATGTGCATCTCTTTGCCCGTCTTTTTCTTGTGTAAAGAGTTCACTGCAGAATCCTTCCGCTCCTTACCCGGGTAGTGCAACAAATTTTCAATCTCAGCCAGAGCATCGGAATCTCTTGCTAGTGACAGACAACTTTCAAAGAAGTGTTGCAAGGTACCATGTTGCCACGATGGTCCTGCCTCCAGTGAAGAATCAAAAGCAGAAGGCATTTCATAAACAAGTGACTTACCAAGATTTCTTCCGATCGCATCTCTGGCTCCAAAAAATGTCTATTTTTCAGCTGCGATATCAAACGGTGCCTTCTTCTACCCAGTCAATTGAATCTATAGGTGGGGCCCATCCTCTCTAGTCGTCGCACCTCCGCGGGTGATGATGGAAACATCAACATCCTCTGTTCTGGGCTCCTCTGAGATCGTCGCAACAGTCGGTCCTTGATTCTGGTTCATTGATGGATTCTGAGTGAGTGGAGGATTCTGGTTCAACGAAGGGTTCATGGGTTGATTTGTAGTCTGATTCTAAAGTGGGACTTGATTCTGGGCCTGGTTCTGCAACTGGTTCTGGTTTTGTAGCTAATTTTGGTTCTACAACAGATTATGATTCTGTAGCTGAGGAACATTCCCAGCCTACCATCATGCATGTAGCTATGGGAAGTTCTCGATGGTATGATCGATTGCAGTACAGTATGTACATGAGCACTGTAAGTGTGGGAAATCTCTTTGGTAATGTCCAAATACCCCACAATTGTAACACTGGACAGATCCGCGACTGCGTCCTCCTCCTCTTCTTTCGAATCCTCCATGAAATCCTCCTTACTGCTGGTACTGCTACTGAGCCACCTGTTGTGATAGGGGATTCGACTGTTGTTGAACATAGTGCACGGCTTGAACATACTGTGGTTACGGCTGAGGCATCGTCGTTTAATTGTACTACAGCTGTAGTGCAAACTATGGTTGTGGCGCAAGTCGCAGTTGCAGCTGCGATGGTATAAATGACATCTGCGGCAGTGGTGTATACTGTGGTTGAGGTCGAGAGTTTACCACCTGATTCAACGATTGTGGTTTTTGTACTATGTGATGATCTTCTCCCTTCACAAAGTATGAATCATATGTCATTTCCTGAAGCAGATCATATGCACGGTAGTCTTTATCTTCATGCCCCACAGATCGACAAAATGAATAATATACGTTGTCTAGCTTTGACACCATCTTTTGCATGTGGCTACATTCTTCATGCTGGTGCCCATATAATTGACATATGCAACACCATGGTACGTTGTCGCTACTCAGCGGGTTCGGCACTTAGATAGCAGATAATTCTGGAAGTTAGGGCAAGTTTCTTTAGTGTGTCCATTTGCACGACAACGAGTGCACCAAAGATCTTCGGGGCTCTCTTTCCCTTTCTTAATGTCTTGCAACTGAAGCGTCAAGTTCGTCAGCTGCGCCTGAATTTGGTTCATAATAGTTGCATTCTCCCCAACCGGTGAGGCTTCTAACTTGATTGCGATCTCCAGAGCTTCGCTCTGTGTTGCAATCTTCTGTTGCATCAGTGGTTGTCAGATATGAGGTACCAATGCTACAATAAACCATTTTTATGTTGAACATCGCTCATATCGAAACTGACTCTCGCCATCAGTGTTTTAAATCTTTGATCGAAGTCCCAAACAGTCTCATTAGGAAACTACTTAATCTCTTTCAACTTGGTAATATACTGTGCTTCAGATTTGGGCTTCCTGAATTCTTTATTTAGTCCCTTCCTAACTTCATCCAATGTCTTTGCAGGTGTCCCCATAGGAACTTGTATGAATTTCATATACCAATCCAGTGCATGGCCCCAAACAGTAGTGGCCAATTGGCCTTTCTTGACATCATCATCAGTAGTTTGCCTGATTGTCCACACTACTTCACATAGAAACCAATACTGCTCGAGATCGTCAGTCCCGTTCCCATGAAACAAAGGTAATTTTTTATCGTCGCCCACCATCCTGGGCATTCTTCCTACAGATGTTGACCTACCACTAGAATGTTGCTAGCACGTCAGGCAAGTTAACATAGAACTTATGTTTCTTCCTGACTTTGGAGTAGTGCATGGAGGTGTGGGTACGTTGTTGCTAGGGTTCGATCTTATCGTTGTTCTGGGCATAGTATGGGTTTGGTCGTCCTCTTCGTCACTGTAGGGTCACTTCGTCCCGTGTGGTCTTCCTCCGCGATCTTGTGTTTCGATCACAACAGGACCTTCCCCTGTCCTTTGCCTCTTCTCTTGTCGAAACCTTGCTCCTCCCCTCCTAAAACCACTCTCTTCCTTAGTTTCCCTCACAGTCTCGTCGAAACTTGCACCCATCTACCCCTTATCTTCTCATTTGTCTCCCCCCTTTAGTCGCAGTATCCACCGCCTCTGCACACCGGAGTTCTACTACTCGAGGTGCATCTTCAGTATACCCTTTTCACATACAAGCATTTTAATTGACACTTGTTGCGACAATAAGAACCTACCTTTAGGTCCATTGAAAAATTCTCTTTCTGCTTCATTGTAGGACTTGGTAGTGTCGACTAAAAACTCAGTGATATATCCTTCTAGGATACTATCCAGCCAGACTTCAACAGTTCGTGATGCTCTGTTGTTAGTTTCTTGTAGTTCATGGATCAATTCAGGGGTCCGGGATGTTGGTTCTCCTCCTTGGAAATTTTTCTTCTTGTATATGAACTGCGCTAACCACTCGTACAGTATGATAGGAAACTCACAGAAAAAGTACTCATGGGGACCATCGTGTATGTATCTCGCCAACCACTTGTCCGTCGTCAGTCCAGGGTTCTAATTTTCTGCTTCAGCAAATTCTCATATCTTCTTATCAAACCAATCTTGAATTTCGGTCGCGTCAGATGCCACATATCCTCCTCTCAGTTGTAACAAGGTCCCGACAATTGAACCATTTGTTGGTGAAAACCCAGCCAACAAAACCCAATCGGCAAGGGTTCCCACTCTATCTACACTTGACTCGCCGTGATCTCCCTGAGCACCGGCCTAGACAGGTTTTACCCTGTCCAGCAACACTCATGAAGCGCATGAAGTCTCACCTGAGATGTTCGAGGGAGGGCTGATGGAACCAAGTTTCCACATAATAGAGAAGGAATATGGGAATCGACAATTAACCAACTTATTTATTAGATTTGACCAATTGTTTAATCATTCATAGAACCATTCGTTATCGCTCTTCAACAGATTGCATCATTCATTCATAGTAGAAGTAACTGGATCATATAACAGAAGTAACCATATTTCCGCACAAACACATCTAAGAAGATAACATCATTCATAAATAGTAACCATTGCATCATAGATCCATGTCTCACATACTCACCATAGGATTGCAGAAATAGAAATAAAAGACAGAAAGAGACAAAAGATAGCAGTATTTCAGATCAACCCTCGTCTTTCCATATTACTTATGCGCAATAAATCACAGATCCAAAATAGACAACATTTCAAATCTTAGTATAGGATTCCCAATGACGAACATGAATCATAATCAAGATCTCCCCTTCTATCCCCCTCTTACATTCACAATTCTTCTTCTATTTACAGGCTTGCACCTTTACATTCATGGTCCACTTCTAACTAACTCCTAACTGATTCTACCAACTAATGACCAATATCCACAAAATATGGTAAAAAATACACAAAATGACACAAAATATTCAAAAGTAGTCTATCTTCCGCCTTGCGCACTATCTTTGTCTTGCGCGGTGTCTTCTGAGCTTGCGCAACATCCGCGATGTTGCGCAACTAACTTGTCCAAAACCCCTTGCCAATAGAAAATCTTTCGAGGTTTTCAAAGTAAGGTTGCACTTACTGAACTTTCATGTTGATGTGGTTCGGGACGAGCCACAGGTGAGTGTTGGGGGCCTGTTGGCCCTAGGAAAAGTAAACAAAATTTGGTCAAAATTTTGGTCAAAAGAATAAAGGTTCCAGTTGCAAGACAGGACGGAGTTGCGACGAGAGCAACCGCGATGGAAAGAACCACGACAGAAGAAGAATAAAGCAGTTGAAAAGCAAAGTTCGACTAGTTTTGGAAATAGTTAAATAGACTAAAAGCTTGCTTTTAGTAATAAATCATAATTGTATTTTTGGGCTAATAGTCCCTATTTTGAGATGTAACTGAGTGTATTGAAATAGAAAGGCATCGTGACAACTGATAGTTGTGAGTCAATTGACGACTGGATTCAGAAGTATAAAATTCATAAGGCTTATAAAAGCATAAACCTAAGTTGTGTGTGCATTAGTCTTGGTCTTGGTCTAGGTTGAGAGAGAAGAGAGCTGGTTAGAAAGAGGATCGATCTAAGCTATGTGTGGATCGACAGTTGAGAGAAGAAGAGAAGAAATACATAGACCCAAAACCAAAGAGCATGAGATGAGAGAAATATGTCCAAATTATAAAGAATATTTAAAGAAGATTCTGCAAGTTGAGTGCATAGACCAAAGGTGCTAACCTATTTCTCGTGTCAGATGAAGAGCACCTTTGTGGTTTTTCCCAGATGGGTTTCCACGTTAAATCTTGTGTATATATGTCTTTGATATTTATGTTTATGTCAAGTGCGTGTATGTTATGAATGAAGTGGATCTAAATATATCGCACAATCTCTATTCTGAATAACTCGTATGTGTGTGTGTATAAACTCTAATGGATTAATCTATGATAATGTTTTATGTTAAATACTGTGATATATGTTGACGGATAAGTATATTGTTATCTTGAATGAATAAATAAGAATAAGAAGTATAATTCCCAGTTACGGTCGAGTGACTCGAGATAAAGTAGTGTAAGGGTGAAAATCCACCCACAATTGCAGAAACATGGTTCTTGCAGTTTCCATTAAGATATCTTAGGTGAGACTTCATTTGTGTCGCAGATATTACCGACAGAGTCTTACTCTATCGGGTCGATATCTTAGGCTTTGTTGACGAACAAGGAATCTAAACCTAGATCAACCAAAAGTATGCCAACACATTATATCTAGTACCTCTATATTATTCAATTTAAGAATTGAATTTACAACTATAGTGATTTCTATTATATTTCTTCCATTACATTTAAAAAGGCGATTTTTATTATGTTTCTTTCATTACATTTAAAAACATAAACATAAATTTAAATATATTCCTATTATATTTCTTCCATTACATTTAAAAAGGTGATTTTTATTATATTTCTTTCATTACATTTAAAAACATAAACATAAATTTAAATATAATTAAATCACAATACTGTTATAACCATTATTATAATCAAAACGAGTGTATTATAATTTTATATAAATTTGAATATTATCATTTCATTATATATTTGAATTGTTTCGGCATCTCTTGTACTTTTAAATAGAGTTTGGGGCTTTAGTTTCCCTACATATGTTTATATTTCGCAAAGGTTATAATTTTATACAAATTTAAATGTCATCTTATAATAAAAATATAGTGTTCTATTATATATTTGAATTTTCTTTTGGGCATCTCACTTTTAAATATAATTGGAGCTTTAGTTTTCTTATATCTCTCAACTTTATTAAGATGACGTAAATTTTCATATATTTAAATTTAAATATAAGATAGTTTTTTAAATTTATCATTTAGTATTTAAATTTGAAAAATATAAATTTTTTGATACTCTTTCTCTTTCTATAAATATAAAATTGTTTTTTTTTTCAATCTGTTCAAGATAAACATTAGCATATCACTAATAAAGAACTTTATTAAAACTATATCGACTACGAAGTTTCACTCAGTGGATAAGCCATACTTGATACAATAGTATTTATTTAAATCTTAGTAACGTTTTTCATTGCATACTCCAACCATTTAGGATGGAACACGGTTTTCATATTCAGTGTTAATTTAATGTTTCTCATATCAACAGGTCATTACTCCATCCTGGATTATCTTGTGTTGCCACTCATAATAATTCATGATTCACTTTCGACCTTCGCTCATAATGTTTGGTATCATTGAGACAATTAAAAATAATCAATAATGAAGTGAGAAAAAACAAAAGCAGGGGGGGTTTGGACATAGTGGTACATCTAGATCATATATATATATATGCAATTTATAAATTTTGAACTTTAGCTGCATTTACTCAAGCTACTACCCTATGCCAACTGTCAACGTTCGTCTTTAAATTCTAAAACATTTTAATATTATTAAATATTTATTTAAAAAGCAAATTGAAAAATAGATTATGTTAATTATTTAGATTTCCATGCTTCAATAAGTAAACAAAGTAGCATCCGGGGACCGGTACAACTCATTTTCAACTTTTCACAATACAAATACAAACTCTTTTAGATTTATAAATTTTTTACCTCAAATTTAATTGATCCATTGATCCATTATATATCTTTTTCAAGAAAAGGTTTACAAATATGGTTTCTCTATGTTCCCGAAAATCTTGCTATGGATCAAAACTAAATAATATTTAATGATATAACTAGTATGGATCACAACTAAATATTATTTAATGATATAACTTGCATATATCAATTTTTGTTTTAATATGCTTTCTATTTTAATCTTTTCCGTCTTTGTCTCCTTAAGGAGTTAATTTTAACTAATTATGAAAATTGATATCAAATAAATCTCAAAATAAAGTAGGAAGACTAATTACTTTCATACTTGTAGGGTCTAAAAAATGGTTTCTTGAAATTCAGCTTAACTAAAATTACTAAATTTCAACAATAGGTTTCGATACCTCACCTCCCATGCGAGTAGATTACAAGATCGGAAGAAATACAATAAGTTTGTTGCAAGATTGGGAAAATCCAAATGATTTTTAAATTACATTTTAATATTGGCGGTGCCTCTACACATATCCACAAAGACGAAAACGAACAAACACTCCCAGTGCATGATACAAAAATAAATGCAAGAGAGCTCCCACTTGTCTGAATGCTAACCAAATCATGTAGGAATTTGTCTCAATCGACTCATTGTAACAATCAGAAACAATAATTGATGGAAAATGGATGCATAATGGTCTTGTTGGTCACCTCTGGAAGCTTAAGCAACATCCAAATGTGAGTAAGGTGAACTCCTATGGGAAGCATTGGGACAACTTATCACCTAGAAGCGGTGCATGATAGATTATGGGGCAGATCTGGTGGTGGAGGGACCTGCAAACATGCACAGGTGTCCAAGCATATTTTGGGAATTCTTTTTTTATTGCCAAGACCCAGTTATGGAGAATGTCGACAATATGAATGAGCAGAGCAACGGGTCCACGGAGGGTATCAAAAATCAAAATTTCCTTGTTGGCAATGCCATTGTCTTGTTATGGATTGAAACTTCAACGATATGCATAGACATGTGGAGCTTGGTAGATGGCCATCAAAAAAAACATGTGGTGAAAGATGGTTGGTGGGAGGGACGACGAATCTGGGAAACTATTCCCAAGAACTCGACCTCAGAGTAAAAACACGTTCAGTGTAATTAAATTTCCCAATTATTCATCATACGATACTTTAAGGAATTCTTACCATGGAAAAACATTTAATCATTTGCAATAATTCTCTAAGTTCAACACTTTATAAATGAAACTTAATACACATGACAAGCTTGATAATAAAAAGTTGTCTAAAGTAGGCAGAGAGACTGAGGACTTGACTTCAACTTTCCTCCCAACCAACTAGTTCTTTGTTCGGTGCACATTTTTTCCACCAAGAGGCCACCCCCAAGCCATGCATGAATCTACTAAGGTTAGAGACTTCTTTACCGAAGGTACTCTCACTCTCTTACAACTCGAGAGACTAAGTTTAGTATTAAATCATGCATTTGTCATGTATCTTTCAATAGTTATAGTTTATTCTTACTTCACTTTAAGAGTGTTAGAATTTTACCTCACACGATTGAGACACAACAAGGAATTAAGACCCTCCTTTGATTCTTCCAATTATATAAATGTATATTATGATTACATGTAAGATTCATAACTAAACGAATCTTAGCCTTCACTAACTCTTTCCAAGGTTTAGACACATCAACCAAAACATCAAAAAAGCTGACATTAAAAACACTTTTCCTAACTCAAGGATGGCAACCTTCTTTCTTACTAGGTGTCAACCAAGCCTTACCAAGACACTTAGAATCTTAAGATCTCTATTAATATACACAAACTTCTTTTTACTATCCATTATACTTTGTCAGCCAAGTACTTTGTAAAGAAACATATAGAGGAAGGTTCAGCTCTTCATATTTAAAAGAAAATTGGGTAGGGGTTGCTACACCATCATTACATAGTTACCAATTACTAATGAAATAGGTTCACACAAGATTAATTTATTGCGGGCATCCTCTTTTCTTTAGACTCAATGCCAAAGTATTTGTAACTAGGGTATGAGGAATGCGTTTGTTATAAGGGAAAACGTGTCTACGTAGAAATAATTAGTTTAATTATGTTAGCAGAGGTATATATAATACTTACATGGAAGTAAGATGGGATTTTCACCTTTCCACGCATGATATAAATAAAATTGTTGCGAGGATGAAGTTAAAGGTCTATAATTTAGTTTCCCCCTAAGTCTCGCACATTGCGTTCTTCCCTTTCTTGAAATGGCACCCCTCCTCCAACTGTAATCATTCACCAAATCTAGAGGGAAGTTCTCCCTATTGAAAACAAACCCTAACTGAAAATAATAGAATCATATGCTTCTATTTATTTATCTATTACTCCATTAACAACAAAGTGCGCCCGTTCTTTTATTTTAGCCCTTGATTCCATACCTTATATAATTACTTTTACAAAGACCAGATTCATCTGGGATTTGATCCTCTCAATCGCAACTAGAGCTAAGATAAAGTCTTGATCAGGAAATGATGAAGTGTTACCATAACGTATTTCTTGATTAGGGTTTAAGAGACAAAACGTAATTCTTGAGATCTGGGATCCATTAGGGTTTTGGCTTGATCGTTTTTTCGTCTTGATTGAATGAATGCTCGCTTTGATGTGAGTGCACAGATGGTGATGTCTCTATCAGTTTTCATTAGGGAGTGATTAGAGTTTGGGTTTCTTTGATTTGTTTTCTCGTTGTTAGGATTAGGACTGGATTTATTGATTACATCTCGTATTTCTTGGGGCTCGTGTGTATCTAAGGTTTTAAACTTGGGATTTCTCTTCGTGCCACGTCTCGCAAATGTCTATTCAAGAAATTAAGGTCTTGGCTCATACCCCGTCCAAAGGCTGACGGGATTTTATTCCATCGAGCGAGGGTCTCTCCAATGTTTCTCCTGTTTGTGCGGCTCCTGTATTTCGCATGGATTTGTTGTCTGATGAAGATTTTGATCAATTCGATTTGGCATTTCCCATGGAGTTGGGGGATGGTCTAGTAATTCTTGCTTGCGTGCATGATGAGAGGAGTCCTCCTGTTAAAACTCTTGAGCAGATGGATGTTGTTGGTATTGGGTTTCTGTTGATTGGTTTACAGGAGGCAGAATCGTTTGTGCCTTATTTCTCTGGGGTTGGTGAGGGTTTGCCCATTTCTCGGACTAATGAGCCTTTTGGTGACAAGGGTTCTAGTCTTTTAGCCACAGCTGGTGTATATTTATCTTTGGTAGTAGCATCATCATGTGAACCATTTCTAGGGTCTGCTTCTGGTGAGGTATCTTTTGGTCAGCAGATTTAGAAGACAGAGGGTTTATCTGTTCCTGGTGGGATTCCCACGGCCGACCTTTTGAGTCCGAGGGTGCCGAGGATTCCTATTCATGAAAATTGCCTGAAGAGATCGAAGCGAGTTATCCGTAAGGCTAATAATCCTATTTTACTGGTTGTCGGTGAGGACGTCGCTCTTAATGATATTGTCTTAACAAGCGACCTTACTTTGGTGGGTCATTTCGGGGGCCTTAGAGTTATCCCGGTTGGTGTTAAGAATTGGGCTTCTGAAACTTGGAAGGAGACGCTTTCTTTATGCCCTGAGGTTTACATGCTTCAGCAGGGTTGGATTGCTTTCAAATTCCAGTCGGATTTGGATGATGTCGGAGTTCTATCGGCTTCCTGGAGATGGGATGGCTCTGGTCTCTTGCTGAAGAGGTGGACGCCTCTGTTCGACCCGCCTATTGAAAGGTATGACTCTATGCCGATTTGGATTAAATTGACAAATATTCCATTCGAATATTGGTCTTTGGACTTTTTCAAACTAGTGGGTAATGCTTTGGGAACCTTTATGGAGGAAGACCTATCTTTTTGTGAGTCTAGTGTTTGTTTTTTAGGGAAGGTTCTAGTCCTTCTAGATGTGCGTAATGGTTTAGCTGCTGACATTATGATCAAGAGAGGTGATTTGGTTTTCATTCAGCCTCTGGACTATATAGGAGTCCCCTTTTGCTGCAATAGGTGCCATGGATATGGCCATGTTATTTCTCGGTCACGCTTTTCTTTTAATAAGAGGTTTAAATTTGGTTATGGTTTAAAGTCTAAAACTAAATGGAGGATCAAGAAGGATATTATAATGACCGATTTTAATCTTGTTAACATGTCGTGTGATGTTGTGGAGGTATATCCTTCTATGGTCCCTTCCCTTGATGGCTTAGGGTTAGACCCTGACTTGTAAGTCTTGGATTTGGGTGCACTTAAACCTCTGTGTTTATCCTCTTTTTCGGATATGGAGATGGGTTCTAATCTTCTGAAGGCTATGAAGAATGCATCTGATTATTTATCGGACCCCGTTTCTTCATGCAAGTTCATTCCATATGTTTCGTCCTTGGGGGGGTTAGGGTTTGTATCTCTTGTTAAATATTGTCTGGCTAGGGATGCAGGTTATTTCCTTAGGTCTAGCACCAAGGTTGCTGTTGATTCTTTGAGGATAAATAATGGTGATAGAAGCCTTCCTGGATTTTTTCTTTTTGTCATGATCTTGATGACCTACCTTCTCTTACGGAATCAGTGTGTACATTTGAACAAAATTCTGGGGCACTTAAAGCAGTGTTTGCCCATTCTAGGGTTTTCCCATGATCGCGACGACTCTCAATTGTAGAGGGCTAGCTAGTTTGGTCAAAAAACTAGCGGTTTGTAGGTTGGTTGAAGATCAGCTTATTGATGTTATTTTTCTTCAAGAAAGTTTGGGTGATGGGATAATTCTTGCTAGTGAGTTGGAATCTTTGTTAGTTGGATGGGTATTTGTTTCGGTGGATGCCAAAGGGAAATATGGCGGTCTTCTTTTGGGTTGGAGGAAGCGGTTTTTCCATTTGGTAAATGCATGGGCGGTGGATTTTGGTTTATGTGCTTCCCTTTACTTCATTGAACTCAAAGAGACTTTGTGTTTTGTTAATGTGTATGGTCCTTATTTGGATAGGGAAAGGTATTGGAACAATCTTTTATCTGTGGATTGTCTTATTTGTTCTAAGTTGATTTTAGGAGGGGATTTGAACTTTTCTCTGGGTTTTTTCAGAGATTTGGGGGAATAGGGCTAGAGTGGATAATTTGTTTGATTTTTTCACCTTGAAGATGGATGGATTTGGACTAGTGGATATTGCTCCGAATTTATTAGTGCCTACTTGATCTAATAGAAGAGTAGGCTATGAAAACATCTATAAAAGATTGGATAGGATGCTTGTTTCTACTGATCTTCTGGAGTTAGATTTGCATTTTAGGCAATGGGTTGGGTGCGGTGGGGATTTAGATCATCATTCGGTTTTCCTTTAAATTTTGAATCAGGATTCAAGACCTCGTTGCCCCTTCAAATTCAACGCTCATTGGCTACTTGATGAGGATTTTGTTACATTATCAAAATCTTCCTGGTCTGCTTATGTGGATTCTCCTCTGGTATCACCTGCTATGCATTTTGCTGAAAATTTGAAGCATATCAAAGAAGTTTCTATTTCTTGGTATGTTAAGAAAAAAACACATGAGCTTAAGGATTTAGTGGAGATTGAAGGTTTATTGGCTGCTTTTGTTAACATGCCATGTTTCAGTTTTTCTTCTATGGAGGATAAATATTCTCTGGTGGAGTTGGAATCTCGGAAAAGAAATATTCTTTTAGGTAGGGAAGATGAAGGTAGACAAAAGAGCAGGGCCATTTGGATTTCATGTGGGGATGACAATACTTCGTTTTTTCATAAATTTGGTAATCATAGGAAGAATATTAAATCTATCTGGAAAATTTCGGATGATGATGGCATCTTAGTTGAAGGTTTTGAATTTGTTTCTAAGGCTGGGGTTCACCATTTTGAGACTCTGTTTAAGGAGGAAAAGACTCTTCAGCCTTCTGAAATTGTGAAGATTGCTGAGAACTTTCCTATAGATATTTCTATCGAGGAGAATGCAGATATCATGATACCTGTTTCTTTGGTTGAAATTCATAATGTTTTATCTGTAAGCATAAATGATAAGATCATGGGTCCAGATGGGATACCTATGGAGGTATACAGGGATATATTTGATGTCTTAGGTTTGGATTTACTGAGAGTTGTTGAAGATTCACGGAAGAGTGGAAAAATGCCTGCAGTTTTCAATTCTACTCTTATTGCACTTATTCCTAAGATTGATCTTCCTAAATCTTTTGAAGATTTTAGGCCAGTCTCTTTATGTAATTACATTTATAAGATTATTGGCAAGATAATCTCTTTGCATATCAGGAAGGTTCTTGGTAGGTACATATCTGGTGAACATTTTGGATTTCTTCCTGGGAGACAGATTCATGATGTTGTGGGGGTTATTTAGGAAGGTCTTCATACTATACATTGTAAAAAGCTAAAGTCTGTTGTTTTAAAAATTGACTTGTCCAAAGCTTACGATAGGGTTAACTGGACATATTTAAGGATACCTCTTTCTAAAATGGGTTTTGTTGTGCCTTTTATCACATGGGTTACGAGCAGTCTGACTTCTGTATCTTTTTCTTTATTGGTTAATGATGCGGCATCTTCCTTCTTTAGATCAAGATGTGGGATCAGGAAAGGATGCCCTCTTGCTCCTTTATTAGTTCTGATTGTTGTCGAAGGTTTGGGTAGGGCCCTTTTAGTTGCAAAAGATAATGGTGTTTATCAAGGTATATCTTTTGGTAATGACATTGTGCTATCTCATGTACTTTTTGTGGATGACATTATCATAGATTCTGATGGCTCTGATCAATCTTTATCATCTTTGTATGAGGTTTTGTTAATTTTCTGCAAGGCATCTAGGATGAAGATAAATGATGAAAAATCCTCCTTATTGCATTCTGGTTTGGATGATTCGGAGTTAATTTCTTTGCAGAATATTTTCTCTTTTTCTGTAGCTAAACTTGAGGCTCATTTGAAGTATCTTGGCTTTCATCTTAAACCATGCAGATATCTCCTAAAGGACTGGGATTGGCTTGTTGCTAAGGTGGAGAAAATAATTAAAAACTGGAGCTTTCAGTGGTTGTCCAAAGGAGGTAAGCTTACCCTTGTCAAATTTGTACTAGAGGCTATTCCGGCGTACCGGATGCATTTCTGGATCCCATTGGGAATTATTGAAAAGATCAGAAAGCTATGTTTCAATTTTTTATGGCCTGGGACCAGTTCTTCCTCTGGATTACCTCGGACATCTTGGAAAGCTTTAGCATGTCCTAAGTTTTGGGGGGGTTGGGGATTGAAGATACCTATTGTTTTTGCTAAAGCATTTGATTCTAAGAGTGTATGGAATATCATTCAGGGTTTGGGTCTGTGGGTCCAGATAGCCATTCAGAAATATGTCCATCCTTTATCTATTCTAGACTAGATCAAAGTCTTTGTCAAAAAAAAAAAAAAAGGTATTTCTATATGTTGGAAAGTTGTTTCATGGTCCTTTGATCTCATTGGTAATTATCTTGTTTGGAAGGTTGGAAATGGGGCTGAGATACGACTCGGTTTGGATCCATGGGTTGGATGCAAATGGAGACATCAGTTACCCTCCTTATTGGTTAATAAACTCCACTCTTTTGGTTTCTAATTTCTTAAAGATATAAGAAGACCTGTTGTGACTTTGTTTTTGGAGCAGGGTTGGTTATCTGCTGATAGGATTGGCTTAATGGATAACCCTGATATTATCTTATCGAATGGATATCTGGCTATGGTTAAAGCTAGTCATATCAGATTATCTATTGATGATGATATTTTGGTATGGAATTAGGCTAAATCTGGGGTGTATTCTCCAAAATTTGGTTACCTCCATATGATTTTGGATAGGAATGAGGTGGAATACTCTTGGCGGTGGAAGGTTCTATGGAGGTTTAAATTCCCTCTTAAGGAAAAATTATTTTGCTAGTTTTTACTTTCTGATAAGGCATTAACTTGGGATGTTATCTGTAGGAAGGGTAGGGAAGGACTTGGAAGATGTTATTTGTGCAAACTGGATTCTAAATCAAACTTCATTTGGGTGTGGAATGTTCATTTTCCAGAAGTGTATGGCTTGAACTTGAATTTAAGTTAAATATAAAAAATTAATGGAGTGGTAATTCAATGAATTCATGCCTTAAGAACTGGTGTCTTAATGTGGAAGTGAAGCACATTAGGTCATTACCTATTATATTTTTATGGTTTTTATGGAAGGCAATAAAATGGAGTTGTTTTGAAGACTATACCCTCACGCCACTTCAGGTCTCTTCTCTCTGTTTAGGTATGTTGAGCAATTTTCCTCAAGATAAAATTGTGGTAAGAATTAGATCTGTTATCGATAAATCTTTCCCTTGGGGGTATTTTGATGGTTCTTCAGCTGGTGATCCAAAAATTTGTGGAGCATGTGGTATGCTCTATATTTCTGATGATCATTATTTTTCCTTTAAAACGGGTTTGGGGCTCAACACTAATAATTTTGCTGGGCTTTTTGGATTAAAGCTTCTTCTTTCTTTGGCTTTGGATAAATACCTAAGTTGCAGGTTTTTGGTGACTCCCAACTGGTTATTAATTGGGTCTCTGGTAAGTATAGAATTCAGAATATTCAACTTGCTCAGATTCTTCATGAAGTCAACATATTTGCTGACATGCTTGAGTCTGTGGGGTATAAGCATATTTACCGAGAAAGAAATTCTCTTGCAAATGTTTTAGCTAAAGATGGATCCAATGTACAGGTCGGATATTGGAAGATCACTGAACACTGGGATGTTGATAGTTTTGTGACTGTTTTGGCTTTTTAACTTTGGGAGAAGATTCCATTGGTTTTTATGATTATGACTAGATGGTCATATTTGTGTTTATCGGTGTTGTACTTGGTTCTGTATATGAACTGGTGATGACTGTGAAGATTGATGTGCATGCTTTGAGTTGTACTTAATTTTGGCAAGTTTTGTTGATATGCATTTTGGGCATATGGGGGATGATATTGACTGGATGGGCAGATCTGTTGATGGTTTATGGACTGGTGTTTTGTTGTAGTTGAACTGAACCTTCTGCTTTGATAAGCAAATTTTTTGTAATAGCAATTTGTATAGGAATAAGTATACGAGTATATAGGAATGATCATGAATGATGAATATGTGATCTATGATAATATATGGTTTGTAAGATCTGTATGAAGTCTGTTTCAGGACAGGTTTAATATCTTTGTAAGTATCATTTTTTATAAATGGACAATATTCAGTTTGATATTGGTCCATTCGAAGACTATAATTCTGTTTTATAAATAAAATTATGATTTTTTTTGTGGAAAAAAATTACTTTTATAAAACTTATATAGTTAAATAAATACATAATCGATTTATTTTAACCATTAATAATATATTGATTATTTTCTTCATTATTAGTATGGTTATTATCAATAATCATAATAACCGATTATTTATCTTTGTCATTTCTATTATATATACACAATTTATAAGAACACTTATTTGTATAGGTAAGTCATAATAATAATTTTTTAAATTAATCTTCACCCTACCTTGTACTCAAGGTGACAACGGGAAGAATCTTAGCTTATTTAGAAGCTTCCAACAATAATTCCCTTTGGTGCCCTTAGCAAAGTTAGGATATTAATACTCTTTAGCAAGATCACTTAGTTTTATCTAGGATTATTTAATAATAGTTAGTTTTTACGCGAATAAATAAGTCACAGTGTTCATTACTTGCTTGTGATAATTTAGCTTAGCTTTTTTCGAGGTGCTTGTAGCACTAAGATGACATTCATCATAAAAAACTAGATTCTCGTGGATTTCCATCCATTCACCCTCTCCTTAGTGGATTCATGACCCATTCATTCAGTGGAGTCAAGCCCTTAGTCTCCTAAGTCTACCAAAGCAATTCACAATTTAGGAAAATGAATAACATTACTTACAATGATTTTATCGAGGATGTTACAAGGGTCGCTAATCCAAGCATTGAGAATCATTTTCTCCCCCTCTTCTCCTTCCAAATAATCACTTTGCCAGCTCAAGACGACGATTGTTTCCATTATATACCGCTTAATGTTGTTCCATACATATTTGGATGATAGCTTCATATCTTTAAAGACTATGTTGTTCCTCCCCTTCCATATTTCCCTCATGGTGAAACCCGAAATAAGTTGCTAAATCTTATTTAAAATTGTATTATTGTTTTCCTTGGGCCACTACGATTGTAGAGTTACTATGACATCCTGCCTTTGACGATCAATTTGCCGCATGAGGTTTGCCATTTGATCCCATATTTGCAAGCTGAAGGGGATATTATCCAACATGTGATTGATGGTTTCGTTGTCTTGAGAGCATAGGTGACAATATGAAGGCCTGATAAACCCCTGTCGTTGGAGGTTATCCCAAGTGAGGATGCGTTGTCTTCCAACCAACCAGTGGAAAGAGCTTATTTTGGGCCGGTAGCCACTATTCCAAATTATTACCCATATTTTTTGCTTGTTAAGAAGGTGTGCACCTAATTTCAAATGGTATCCTTCTTTTACAGAGAAATTACCTAATGAAGAGTACCCCTAGCGTAGGATGTTTGGTCCATGTTGTATCCTCCGACTACTTATTTCTTCAATCCAGTTATGGACATTGATTTCTTTAAAAGACCCAGCTCCGCTTTAGTGATTTTCCATGTTTTCCATTGATTCTCCTCCTATGTCTCCTTCTAATAGTGCTTGATAATGTGGTTTTGGGAATTGATGATGTCAACAAAGATTTCCTAAATATCCACGAGTCTATTTACAGGTGTGCAGAGTTTCCATCACATACTCTTATAATCAATGCTTACCAATGAGATCTCTGCGTTGCCAGGCTGCATTCCAAATCTAAGACCCTTGTGGTTGCCCTTGTTCTCTTATCAGATCATTGTCCTCCATGTTGGGTGTGTATTTATCCCTCCATATCTTTTCCCAGTTGTCATTGGGTCTTTTGATCCAACACCACCATGTTTTGGCACTTAGAACTTGATTCATTATTTTCGGATCTCGGAGACCTATACCACCAATGCTTTTGGGTTTGGAGATATATATCCACTTAATCAAATCCAATTTCCTTTCTTCCACAACTCCTGCCAGAGGAAATTCCTTTGAATGTTGTGAATATTTTTCAACATTACTTTTGGGGTCATTGAGGCCAAAAATAGGTAAAGAGGTATGGCTTGAAGGAGAGACTTTAGAAGGGTGATGCGGCTTGGTAAGTTTAGGTTTCAAAAATTCCCAGATGAAACAAGCTTCTTAAGGGAGGAGAGGAGATCCTCCCAAGAGTTGTTCCTAAGGGCATTGTCAATCCAAGGGATTCCTAGGTATTTGGACATAAGAGAGCTCTTGGAGAAGCCAAGGAATATAGTGGTGTGTTGTTGGATGACCAAAGGAGTATTAAAGAACACGATTTGTGACTTAGTCTTATTGATTGAGGTACTGGAGGAATCACTAAATTCTATGAGGATGGATTGGATACAAGTGGCCTCATAAATGAAGGGGACTCCCATTAGGAGTGTATCATCTACAAATTAATTGTTGGAGGGGGGTGGGGTCAACCCATCAATCGAAAGACTAGTCAAAGAACCATATTGGATAACCTATTTGATTCTCATGCTAAGGCCTTCAACCATTAGGATGAAGAGGAAGGGTGAGAGGGGATCACCTTGGTGAATGCCTCTGGTAGGAGTGAAAGCTTCGATGGGTGAGTCATTTAAAAAAATGGAGAAGAAAGCGGAGGAAGTAAGATTCATGACCCAGTTGATCCAACTGGTATCAAACCCAAAATCTTTCATGACTTCTTTCATATACTACCAACTTAAATTATCAAAATATTTAGAGAGGTCGAGAATGATGAGTATATCTGAGTACAAGTGACCTGAAGAGACTGAAAAATTTCACGAGCCATGATGACGTTGTCCATGATTTTCCTTCCTTCCACATAACTAGTCCGCTCCATTGAAATGAGATTGGGGAGAAGGGGTTTTAGGCAGAGAGCGGCGATCTTGGTGATGAGCTTGTAGATTACATTGCAAAGTGCAATTAGTCTAAATTTCTTTGGATCATCTACTTTCTTTTCTTTAGGGATGAGCGAAAGGAAAGTTATGTTCATGGATGAAAGGAAGTCCTGAGAGTTTCTTGAGTCCTCCATCTACTTCCATACCTCTTTAGGGACCATAGGCCAACAATGATGGAAGAATTCGAGACTCGCGATTTCCCGAGGGAAATTTCTTTCATTACTGAGTCAACCTCCTCTTTAGTAATAGCTTGCATCAAGGTGTAATTCTACTCTTCGGTGACAAAATTTGGGATATGCTAGGTGTTTCTACTTATAGCAACCACTCAGTTATAATTTGGCTTCTTCATGAGGTCTCTATAGAAGTGAACAAGATCCTCTTTAATATCCTTCTTAGTTGTGATTGTCTCCCATTGAGTGGTTTTCAATTTATTTATACGACTGGTATTGCCTTATTTGGATAGTCGACTGATGGAAGAATTTGGTGTTGTGCTCCCCCTCCTTAAGCCAATGAACCCAATACTTTTGGTGCCAAAGGATTTCTTCCTGAGCGTTTTGTTATGTGATTTGTTGATCCAAACAGTGTTCTATATCCACCAATTATGGGGTGTGCCCCATGATAATGATGTCTTATTGAGTTTGCTTCATTTTGGTGTCCAGATCTCTTTCGGCCTGGAAAAAGTTTCCAAAACTGGTTTTGGTCCATTGCTTGAGTTTATACTTGAAATTATTAAGTTTCTGTTGGAAGCGGTGCATGAGGGATCCCTTATGGATCACAAACTACTCCCACACTTGTGGAAATTTTCTTGAAATTCCTTGTTGGGAAACTAGAATTTCTCAAAGCGGAAGGGTTTGTAAAGAGTTGGGCCCCTAATATTATCTTGGAGGCTATTAGGCCAGTGATCACATCCAGAAAGAGGAAGGATAGAGGATTCAAGGGCTATTCCAAACATGAAGAGGGTATCATTGACCATGAAATGATCCAGTCTGCAAGCTACATACTAGGATCCCATACTTAGATTGCTCTAGGTGTAGAATCCATTTCTAGTGCTTAGATCTCTAAGATGGAGGGTCTACATGGTATTGAGGAAAGTATCTCTACCCTTTTCTAATATTCGTATGCCTCCCTGTTTTTCATGCAAATAGGTTATCATGTTGAAGTCACCTCCTAGGATCCAAAACTGGTCATGCAAAATTTCTTTTTAAGTGTTGAAAAATTTGAAGAAATATTGTTTTATCTGAAAGAGTTTGAGGCTCATAGACATTGGTGAGGGTGCCACAAACTTATGATTCCAAAACTATGAAGTTGATTGAAATCATCAAAGGGGTTGAGAAAGCCATGTTGATTTCAATCGTGCTTGGATTCTAAAGGATTTCCAGTCCTTTGGCACTACCTTTGGCATCATTCGCTATACTTTCTCCAAACCTCCACCATTTGGGTAGGATGTGTTTCATCTCTTTTGTCCTACATTTAGTCTCTTGCAGGAGAATAATATCTGATTGTTCTTCCATAATCATTTTATGTAGGAGTCTTTTCTTTCTCCTACCATTGATTCCTCTTATGTTCCAAGATTGGATCTTCATTGGGTAACCTATTTGGGGTGAATGGGGGAAAAGGTGCACATGAGCGCCTCCATTTGTGTAGAGTTAACCATCATATTCCCAACTTCCTCAATCAATTGTTTGGTTAGTTTCCTCCCTTTCTTTTTTTTTCCAATTTGGGGGTTTTCTTTATAGGCTTGCTAGAGCCAAGTGTTATGCCCATATTCAATTTAGCACACGATGTTTCCCCTTCCTGATAATTAAGGAAGACCCTATGAACTTTCGAGAGCTACTCTATTGACATTGTTGAGTAGTCTCTTTTTCTACATGCCTCAACAATGTTTTCTAGATTTAGTCCTGCTAGTTCATTTTCATCATGTTCTAGCTCCAAATCTACTCCATCATCCATTGGCGTGTCCTCTTTTGCATGGGGGAGAGGTTCCAAGAGGGGATTATCATTGAATTCAATTGTTATTGATTCAATCTGCATGTCTAGTCCATCCATTTCCCTAATCTCGGTCATTGAAGGTTGTTCTTCCTTTTTTTCCTTCTCGATTTCCTGCTATGTAGTTGTTTCAAGATTGAAGGGGATATTTTCAAATTTGTTCTTTGAAGCAAACTACCTTCCTGTGGTTCCTCCAATTCTTTTATGGGAATATCTCCTCCTACCTTGAACCGAGATGAAGTTTTTTTTCTTGTCTTTGCTCATATCCAAGTTTGAGGTTTTTGGCGTATTGTTCAGAGGACAGTCCCTGAAGAGATGCCCATGCACATGGCATTTTTTATATCGAAAAATTTATATGCTCATGGTAAATGGTTTCGATATTGTCTTCATCATGCCTTATGAGACAAATTTCTCTAGGGAGAGCCTGCGATATGTTAAGATATACACAAAATCAAGCATATGAGGTATATCTTCCTACTTTTGTTGCTTCAGATATTTTGACAAACTTACCAAGTGTGTTCTTGATGCATTGTAGAGTTTCCAACAACCATAATTTCAGTAGAAGAGAGTACAGTCGGATCTAGACCAATGCATAGGTAAATTCTTCCTTGTCCGAGCTAAATCTCTTTGACCAGTCTCACAGAAAAAGGCCTGTTGTAGAAATATGGGTCGTTTTCAAAGCTTCGGTCTCGATCTTCAGGATTGTGGAAAGTCGCTGTTAAAAATCCATTGGAGTCGAGACGCAGGTCAAAATGGCCTTTTGGTTTCCACCAAGTATCTATCCAGTGCACTATATCTTTCTTACAGGACCAAAGTCCCAAGAACCTATTAACATGTGATCTTTCATAAATTTCTTGTATCCCTCGAAGTAGTATGGGGTAACTTCATAAGTTGGCCTTTCAGCTGCCTGTGGGATGCATTTTCTTGGTTCCCATGCTCAAGCCACCTTTGGATGCGAGGTGGATGCGTCATTTTCCTCTGCTTTTCTTTTTCCTTGTTGCAGCTTGGATCAACACTACCAAATGAGACTCCATCATTCATAGGTTTCCATTGAGTTTTAACACTAGGTGAGAGAGTCATAACCTTGAGCGTCACCGCATCACGGAAGGAATGGGGAGAAGGTGGATCTTCCCCTTCACAACAACCATGGAAAATCCTCAATCGACGTCCAAACTTGTAGAAAACCTAGCAATCAAACCCTAGATTCCACAGACAACAAGTCGATCATCTAAAGCAAAACTTTGATAACTTTTCTCAATTTTAAAATAAATTTACTCCTTAGCTTTCTTAAAGTTCGATAAATCAAAGTTGAATATATATATATATATATATGTGTGTGTGTGTGTGTGTGTGTGTGTGT
>LPNX010403295.1:3102-51717 GCA_001517045.1 Pseudotsuga menziesii
GATGAAAGAACTATGCAGTAAGTTTCTAAGTTTATTATGTTATGTACCATATGTTATTGATAATCCAAAAACTTTGGAAGGGGCTATAAGAAAAACAAATTTTTGTTATGACCAAAATAAAACAAAAATGATAGTATATACCTAATTGAAAAAATAAAAGATGTGAAAGTTTTGAACAGAAAACGAAAGGTACAAAATTTTATAAAAATACTCGAAATAATTATCGAGGTTATCAAGGAAGTAATTTTAAAAATAATAAACAACATAATCATACTGCAACAAAAGAAAGAGAAGTGCCCACTGCTTATAATAAAATATTGCAGAAATGGAACCATTAAAATGTTGGGAATGCAGTGAACCGCATTATTTTAAAGATTTTCCCGTAAGAAGGAAAAATCTTAGCAATGCGAATAAAATTGAAGAAGATACTACTATGAGATATATAGCGAGGAGCATGACCAAAATCAATGCAACCTTGGATAACAGGAAAACCAATCATCAAACATCTATGGTCGAAATTGAAGGTATGTTAAAAGATAAACCAATCTCTATATTGATTGATCCATGTGC
The DNA here is from genome assembly GCA_001517045.1 of Pseudotsuga menziesii. Taxonomy (NCBI): domain Eukaryota; kingdom Viridiplantae; phylum Streptophyta; class Pinopsida; order Pinales; family Pinaceae; genus Pseudotsuga; species Pseudotsuga menziesii. The sequence continues at coordinate 3,673 of LPNX010403295.1, forward strand.
AAGTTTAAGTTATATCTCACCAATAATTATAGAGTTATGTAAACTACAACAAAATAAATTTGAAAATTCATGGTTAGTTCAACTTGCTATAGGCACGAAGCGAAAAGTAACTAGTGTTGTGAAAGATTATGAATTTAATATGAATGGTTTTAAGGCACACACTGCTTTAAATATATTACCCTTAGGATCATAGGATATGTTGATACGAATGGAATGGTTGGATACGCATAGAGTTATTTTGAACTGTTATGATAAGACATTTTCATTTTTTTGATGAAGAAAGTAATAATATTGTCATAAAATGAATTCCAAAGAAAATCACTATAAGAGAAATTTCAACTTTACAAATGATACAGGTTGCAAGGTATTTTCAGTTCACAAAATAGATGATAGAGAGTAAAACAATCAAGTCAAATTTGAAGAAATACCAATTCTAAAATATTTTAAAAATGTATTTCCAAGCCATGGCACCTTTATATCAGTCTCTTTTGAGTCTTTACTAGTTTTTTAAGCAATTTTAGAAAGTCTTTGATTTCCCATGTTATTTATATTGTATTTGTACATTAAATATCTAGTCATAGCATTTTGATGGGAAAAACCACTTCTATTCGGAAAATAAGATAATGTGTATTAAAATTATATAACAAATTTAAAAAATTTAACAAATTATATATATAAGATTTATGGGAAAGATTCACTTCTATTAAATAAGAAAATAGGATGGTGTGTTTTAAAATTGATATAAGATTTTAAAAATTTAACAAATATGTAGTTAATCTCTCAAAAGGTTGATCAGATAGCGTTTTTATTAGACAATCTGAAGCTTAGTTTATCTATGTACTTTTTTAAAAAAAAATTAATAATAAAAAAAAAATTCTCGCTGAAATATATATATGAAAATCATATAAATAAATAAATCTAAAAAATTTAATAATTAAAAGCCTTTTTGCTTTAAAATACTAAAAGACTATGGAAATAAACCGACTTAAATTAAATCTCCCTTCCAAGATTCCTCACCAATAAAGTGACGAAATAAACAATTCACTAATGGTGCCTGTCCATATCCGACCTACCCCTGTATTGATGTGAGTGATAACACTTCATTCCGAGTTTTTCCCGTTTTTAGAAAGAACTTTAAGATCCTATTTTTAAAAGAATCTTCATGAAATTAATAATTCAGTAATGTTATGAGTCCAGGCGCCATCAACTCATATGCTACCGACACCCACATTGTTTTCAGTGATAAGACTTCTGTTCGAGTTTTCGTGTGTTTTTGGGAATACTTTCACATAGTTGTCTTTGGAAATCTTTGATGTTAGCCCATTGAAGTGAAGGTGTCTTTCATACCTGTATATATATAACTATGAAATAGCTATATATATATAATTATGAAATAATTGGGGTTGAAGGTAGGAGCCAGCAGGTTGACTTGATGGAAGTCTGGTTTCGATTCATATAGGGAAGGTGTTAGTAAAACAGTGTTGCACCCTAAATGTGTGTCATCTTTTCCGAAGAGGCGTATCTTAGTCTAGTTTTGAGCCAGTGGGTTTACAAGGATGGGCTTGTCAACTTTTGGGTATTTTTTTTTCTGTGCAAAGGAGGAGCAATAAAAAAATTGTGGGGGTGTTTTGTTCGAATTTAAGTCTAGATCTAGGCACAAGGGCTCTATTGAGATCATTTGATAAGTTCGGCTTATGGATTAGTTTGGTTTGTGCAGAGTTTGCTTGCTTGAGTGAAAATTGGCATATTCTTCTTTATTTACGAGCAATTGGATCAATTTTGTCTATTTGCACGGTATTATGGAAAGGCATAGTCATCGTGAGAAACATGTTGTGTGTGAAGTTTTAGAATTGAAAATGATTATTAGACAGTCCTTTGGTAAGGCAATTGAATACGTTACAAGAAGAAATATCCCGTCTAAATCACAGCATTGGGGATTACATCTGCATGCCCAACTTGTTTGATATAAGGACTTGGAAGCACAAATTGAATCCCATAATAGAAAATGGGCAAATTCGTCTTTCATGTTAATATGCAATATCAAATGATACTTTGGTTTCACCATAGGCTCTCAGCCCATAGTGGATAGGCCCTTAAACTCAATAATAAACATGGAGGATTTGACAATACAATAGGTAGAAGACGAATATGAGGAGGATTGGAACAATGAGTCGAAGAAGGGAATGCAAGGAAATGAAGAAGAATAAATGAAAGAATCTTGTAGTGAGCAATGTTTCACCTAGTTGAGTTAGGTTTTCTTTATGTATTGTCATGTCATTTTTTGTGTGATCAATGCATTAGAGTTTAGAGTCACAATTCGTGAATATAGGTTGCAATCAACAAATAGAAAGAGTGATCAATATATAGATGTTCACTTTGAATAACAGTTATGACTTAAATATACATTTTTAATCATTTGGACATTATTATCTTCTTGATGATGATGATGATGATTAACGTTCACTGAGACCAACTTTGTTCTATCGGAGCTTAAGAAGGAAAATACTTGCTTACTTTAAAATCTTGTTCATGTACTCAAAAAGATTTCCAAGCTCACTATAGTTTTGGCAAGTTAGGAGGTTATAAAGGTTTGTATTGTAGCAAATACCATGAAACTCACATCTAATGTGGGTGTAAGCAAGGCACTCTAAGAGAGTGACTTTTGTCATCGACACTCATAGAGTCACACAGATGGAAAACCCTTTTTTCCCATGGAGTTTTAGGAATAGACCAACGCCCTGTTTCACTATGGAGTTCATGAGTTTGTTCTAATCTTGGCTATATTAATTTTCTTCCCTGATCTAGTTACCACTGAGAGATACTTCTGATCCTCCAAGTTAGGATTAATGACCTCCTTATAGTATCTTAATTTTATCTTAACCGCTAAATTTTCCTCACATGAGAATTTCTCTTTAAACTTAGAAGTAATATTTTTTTGACATTGTCATTGTTCTGCAAAATTTCATTTTCATTAATGCCCCAATGGTTTAACCAAGCCATCGTATCTTTACATCACCAACACCGCTTGAGGCATAGTTGGTTTTGACTTGAGTTTAAAGAAATATTAGGAAGTCTCTCGTTTCCCATGTTATTTATCTTATACTTGTACATCATGTACTTAGTCATAGCAATATTCTCGAAAGATGAAAAACCGGCTTTTATGAAAAGAATAAAATAAGACATATTACTTTTAAATAGATAAATAAATATAAATTACAACTTTCCTCTTCAACTTTAGGGTAAGGTGCAACTATGTTATAGTATCACGGCTTTATGTATGATGCTAATGGCTAGATGTTTCGAGATACCACATGATTCTTATGTGATGTCATATCTAAATAAATAAATAAATAAAATGAGTTATTTGTAAAAGAGACGATGCCATCAATTATAGAGACAGCGGAACTAAAGACATAATTAACTAAATTTGTATGTTGTGACATGAAAGGGCCACAAACCCTAAACCCTAAAGATAAAGGCACACAGGCCTCCCGGGAATCTATTAATTCATGAAGTTCGTCTGGCAAACAATTGGAAAGGAAGAAGGTCTGACAGAGTTCTGGGATCTCTTGTACTATCGCTCAATCGAATGCGCTGTGTGTTGATAACTGCCATGAAGAGGAGCTTGCGGTTTTCTCTGTGGAATCGGAAGAATCTGTGCCGTATTGCAGACGATACCACTCTGCATCTTCCTCCTCCAATCCATCAAACTCAGCAACTTCAAGCAAATCCAGAGCCAGATGTTGAGTCTGGTTGCATCAATATTTCCTCTATATTTACAAAATCGACTCTTCTTGCTTGTTTTTCGGGCCACCGTCATCATCTCAGCCAAGTTGAACCTGGAGAGGAAGTTCGTGATGATAATAATGGTTTCAGATCAGTTTGGTTGGCAGGATTTGATCCCGCCACCTCTACTGCTGACAGAAACTATCTGATGGTTCATACCAGCATGAGATATGCCATTTTCATTTGACCTAGTTAGTTCGGCAATCGCTATTCCGGTCAGATAGTTTGTAAATATTTTCATAACAATGATAGAGAATTCTTTATTTCGATAACAGTTTGTAAATGTTGTTGGGTTACTTACTGATGGTGTAATCTTAGTTTAAGAATCACTTGAAGTGGTATAACAGAACGTTGATATTCACTGTAGTTCTCGATTGAAAGAAGAAAGATTGTTTAACCAATTAAAATTAGTTTTAATAATATTTTTTTTATGAATTAAAACATGTTTCTGAGTGGAAGAAGAAGTGTTAAACCATCAAAATTAGTTTTAAGTTATAAATGATATAATAATATTTCTTTATAAACGAGAATTAAAGCATGTTTTGTATATATGTAAAACTTTTTTTACTCTTTTATATATATATATATATATATATATATATATATATATATATATATATCATGTTTGTAATGATATTTTTTATGGTTTTGTTGGAAGCTATGAAATTTAAATTAGAAAATAAATGATAGTAAATTTATAACAAAATAAGTTATTATTTTTATTTTATTTAATTGATAGATTTTTTTGTCATTAGATTTTATTTGAAATTTTTTAATATATTTAAAAAAATCTAAATGATTTAAATTTTGAAAAAAAACAAATTAAAATAGAACTTTGTATAATTTAAAATCTAAATTTATTTAAAAGATTAATTTTGTTGCTCTAAGTGATTGGATCTCAACATAATTACTTTGATAGATGTTTTTATTTGAGATTTGAGGTGGACTAAGATTTATGCTTTTTCATCAAAGGAGGAGGATGAGACAAGTGTACTATCTAGATTGATTTTATGGCATTAATTCGAAATTTGAAATAAATAATTATATAAAAAAGGATATAAAAAATAACCGTTAGCTAGCTAATGAATGGATATGAATGGATAATTGGTAGAAATGTATGGATAACTCATAGCTCATGAATGAATAACCAACATTTCATGGAAAATAGCTAGAAGAATGTGAGATAGAAAGAAAAAGAATATAAAAAATAATTGATAGTTGATAAATTGATGACATGAAGAATACTTAGGCATGGATAGCTTACAATTGAACCAATTTAACTCAAAAAATATGAGGAATACAAAAAATATTCCAAACTATCTTCCATTCCTTAACTATGTGATTCCTATCGACATGATCCAACCACAAACTATATGGATCTTTAGGTTCAAATCCCTTAAAATTTAAATTTTTTAATAGTAAAGTTAGAATAAGATAGATTTATAAAAGTAATTTAAATATTCTAAGTTTTGGAACTTTTACCAATATATTTTCTATTTGTTTTGTTAAAATTCATAAAAGTGTCTTAATTTGGGGACATTGAATCTATTCAAAAATACAATTTAAACACTTACAAACTAAGATTTTACTAAAACTTAGAATTAATAGACTACTTCTTTGTAAATTTTCATTTCATATAGGAAATAATAATAATAATAGTAATTTGAATTACAATTATTAAACTAACTATATTTATTAGATAAGTAAAAAAAATTATATTAAATTTTTTATATAAATACTAATTTTAGTATTATTACAATTATTTTTAAAAATTATAAAGTTATATTAATATTAAGAGTAAGAAAAATGATTTATTATAAATAATTAGTTAATCTTAAATAAATAAAAGTCAAAATGATTTCCATTTTTTTTTTTTAAATATTGTAAATTTATATTTTTGAAAATAAAATAAATATTATAAAAATAGGGATATTTTTTAATAAGTTTCATAATGAAAAACTAGGAAGTGGACAATTATATCTAAACCAAAGGAAACTTTAGTAACACCACTAATATTTATAATGTATTGGCCTATAAAAATTAAAATGAATTTGTTCATCTTAAATTTATTTGATCCTAAGAGTAACATAATAAAACAAAACTATTAACATTAACACTATTAATAAAACATAATAACTTTTTATGAAAATTAAAATGAATTTGTTAATCTTACTTGATCAAGTAAAACAATGAAACAAAATTATTAACATTAACACTATTCACAAAACATAATAACTATTTTTTTTATCACAAAGGATAATAAGAATAATAGTCATCTTCCAATTTTTTTATAAATTTATTTATTTCAAAATAATTTCAATTTGTATATATCAATTTCATTAATAATAATAATGTCTTAATTTAATGTTACAATTTAAAGAAAATGATCTCTATATTTAAATTTTTTTTATTTAATAAATTTTACAAATTTAATATCCATAAAGTAGGTAGGTTAGTCATATAATTTAGATTTTTTTAATAAAAATTTATATTATGATTTTAATTATATTTTAATAATTAAATAAAATTCTTTAAAAATAAATATAATATTATCTAATTTTAAAATACAATGTACAAATTTAATATCCTTATGTTTTTTATAAAGAAAAAACATAAATTTAATGTACATAATTTATGTTTTTTCTTTATAAAAATTGATATTATAATTATAATTTTTTTTTATATTATAATAATTAAATTGAATTCTTTAAAAGTATAATATTATCTAATTTTAAAATACAATGTAATATACTTATAAATACACCACTTCTTTTAAAAAAATATTTTTTAATTATTAAACTCACTCTAAAAGATATATTCCTTTTACTTCGATAAATTTATATCTTTTTGAAAATTAAATTAATTAAAAAATATTTTATTTTAATTTATTTTATTAAATTTAAATGAAAAAATATAAATTTATTAATGATATATATTCTCATTTAAGCTAACCAAAAACTACACCTTTGTATTTAAAGTTTGTATCTTTTATAAATGCTTAAGTGAAAAAAAAATTAAGAAATTTCACTTTAACTATTTTAACTAAACTAGTTAATATTGTATATAATATTATAAAAAAATATGTAAACATTATTTTATTTGCTAAAAATATGTAAATGTGTAAGTATATAAACTTGTAAAAATATTATAAAAATATGTAAACATGTTTTATGTTAGGGGATTCTAGTTTATTGGTCCATGTGAGCAATTTTCAAGTTGCCAAGAGTTTATTGGACCAATTCTTCTTAGATTGCAGCATGTGGAATAAACCTAATTGATTCCTTTGGATGTCAAACCACGGAGTGAGAGGTCCCTGCAAGGCCTAATACCAATTGATAAAGCATGTTGCATTAAAAGTTAATCTTATTTATTTACCTTCTATGTTTTTTTATTATTTCCAATATCTCTACATGTACAATGTTTTGAGATTCATCTTGGTTAGATACAATGATGCTCAAATGAGAAATGTCTACATGAATTTTACCAAAATCCACTCAGGTCTTCTCAAAACTCATTGAATGTTTATATCCTAACATGAGAAGTAACAATTGAGGTGGCTATGCTCCACCATGCTCCATCTCTTCCAAACCTTACTAGTAACTAAGATTGAAATAAGAATAGTTCAATCATATAGAAGAACACTAATTGCCCAAGCCAAAATATACAAGAGAGCTCCAACACATTGAGAAAAAGCCAAAATTGAATACAAGTCTGAATACCAATTGATAGAATATGTTGCATTCATCTTCATGATTCTCTACTTTCGTTCCTTGTTGTGTCACTATCTCCAATATATCTACATGTTTAGTATTTTTAGATTCATCCTAGATAGATAGTATGTTCCTCAAATGAAAAATGTCTACTTAATTATCTACCAAAGCCATTCATGTCTTCTAAGAACTCATTGAAGGTCTATAGATCACATGAGAAGAAATAATTGGCTTGGTTATGGTCCACCATTATCCAACTACACTAAAATTTACCAATGACTAAGCTATAAATAACACTAGTCCAATCCTAGTAGAGGAACTCTAATTACCTAGGCCAAAATAAACAAGAGAGATCAAACACCTTAAAAAATTCCCAAATCCAATGCAAGTTAATGACAAGGTATTAATCATGTAGTCCTTAAACCTCCTCAATCCTAGTGAAGTATAAATTGGATTTAGGGGAAAAGGTAGCTAGGCCAAACTCCATAATATTCCCTCCTCTGTTCTCCACATTAATTCCCAGTTAAATATGCTCCTACTGGACACATAGAGTGGAGTACGTGATATTACCTACAAGATCGAGGAAATAGCTACCCATTTCTTCCAACTAAAAATGCTTCACCACCTATCATGTATTGAATTATTAATTGGGAACGCTGGATACAAAAATTCAATTATAAACTATGGGAGATGCTTCACTATCCAAGAGGTTTGTTTGATGGTTTTGATCTCTCAAAATGAGAGAACTTTACTAATTCTTACCTCACCTCTTTATTTGATCTAAAAATAATCCATGCAAAATTTTATGCGTGAGAGCCTCATTATTCTTATTTTTAAAAGTGGTGATAAAAATAACCCCTCTAATTATCAGACCATTATGATTAGCCCTCTATTAGTCAAAATTTATGGTATCATTCTAAAAAAGAAAACCATTGTATGGATAGAAAGTGAAGGTAGAGGAATAAAGGTCAGGAATAATTTAGAAGACATCACTATACCATGGATCACCTCATTACAAATCAACGAACTTTCTGATGTGCGTTAAAAAAATATTTTCAAAACTTTTTTCACTCTTGTTATCTTGTATGGTTGTGAAGTTTGTGGTTGTAATATCTCTAGAGAATCCTACAGAAGGTTTGAGAAAATATGGAAGTGTTGCATAAAGTATAACCACAAGATTAAAAGAAATACACCCTACCCTATTCTCCTTCTAGAAGTGGGTCGTCTCCCCATTGAGAGTATTTCTATGACTTGTTACTTGATGTACAATAACATGATAAATAAGAAGGAAGCCCAAAGAATTCCTAAAGTTGCTTTAAAATCCTGCCAAAATAAACTCTGACTCGAGAGAGGATAGCATAACTACACCATGGCATGGTTAAATCATTAGGGATTGGTGAAAATGCCACTTTGCAAGATATTAATAACATTTTAAAATATTATCACATCTAAGTTTGAAGAAAAAATGTGGGGTGAGAAAGAATTAGAGGTTAAAAGGAAATTAAGATATTATATAGAGGTCATCAACCCTAATCTGGAATATCAAAATTACCTCTTTGTTTAAGTAGATTGGAGAAGAAAATTAATATAGCCAAGATAAGAATGAACTTTCATGAGCTTCATAGTGAAACAAGGTGCTGGACAATTCCTAAAATTCTATGGTTAGAAAGGATTTTCCTTCTCTATGAGACTACGAGTGTTGAGAAAGAAAGCCATTTCTCTTAGAATTCCCTACATACACCCACATTAGATCACAGTGATATAATCTTTGTCTATTTACAAACCTCCATAACCTTCTAACTTGTCAAAACTATGGCAACCTAAGAACATTTCCTTCCAATCTCTTTGATCATAGAAATAAAATTTTAAACATGAATCAACGTAATCTTCTTAAAATTTGATAGACCAACATTAATCTCAATGGACTCTAACCATCATCACGATCATCATGATTGATGAATCCCTTGTAACAAAAAAATTCTTAATCTTCTTTGTGCCAAAAAACTTAAATTCTTAAAATAAAATGAATACCTCAACATTTCATTGTCACAACCCCAAAAATATACAATAGAATTAAATATATATATATATATATATATATATATATTACTCTTAGTCTTAAAAACATAATTTTTTAAGACTTAGTTGATTGTGTTTTCAAGTACTCAGTTTATTTGTTATATGTGGCAGGGTACTTATCGACATGTTGGGACCGTTGATCGACTACGATAAAAATAACTTGAACATACCTGCGATTTTTTAGCAAGGTAATTGACGTCGAGGTCTAAGTTATTTAAAAAAAAGGAGATTATGGCCCTAAGGATTATCCTTCGTCCTAAGTCTTGGGTCATTTTAAATATTAATTCTAAGATTATGGTACATGCATAACATTTGGTTTATGTTAAGTTTTAATACTATGTTTAACCTTAACATAAACCAAATCCTATGCATGTTACCATAATCGTACAATAAGATTTAAAACGACCCAAAAATTAGAACTAAGGATAATCCTTAGAGCCCTAATCTCTTTTCTGTAAAATGAACTCAAACCTTGATGTCAGTTACCTTGCTAAGAACTGCATGTATGTTCAAGTTATTTTTATCATAGTAGATCAACAATCCCAAGATGACGATATGCACCATGCCATATACAACAAGTAAACTCAGTACTTGAATACATAATCAAGTGAGTAAGTCTTATGAATTTACGTTTTTAAGAATACGAGTAAGATAGATATATATGTATATTTATTTTTTTGTATATTTTTGGGGTTGTGACACAATGGTATTAGAGCACAGTTACAACATTCGTCCTGAAAAGGACCAACCCTTAAACATAAATAAATAAGAAAAAAAAAATGTTACAGTTTGATTCTCTTTGTAAACAGGAAGTTAAAAATCACCTTCATTTTGCAGGAAAAATGGCAGAAGTGGAAATGTCCGCTGAAGGAGAATCCCATCCTAAAGAAAAAAAATATAGAAGAAGGAATTATAATCAATATGAACTCCTACAAACTGTAAAATATCCAAAACCAAGATTTCTGATGGTGACTAGGCAAGCAATAACTCCACGAAATCAAAACTTGAATTGTGCACAAAACCAAACTTACAAAAAAAATGGAATTCAAATCATTCACTCATCCACCATTGATTCCACTATGATATACATCTAACACCTCAGTTTCGACCCTATGGTATTAAATTGCATATGATGTAAATATTGTATTTAATCGTGGCGTGGAGCTAAAAGGAAATTACCACCATGGATTTATTATTTTATGTATCGGCGATTAAAATCGGTGCCGATGGTTTATGTGCTAGCCATGCACGATATGTTTGAGACATCATGTAAAATGCAAATTAATAAAAATACCACAACTAACTATGCATCACAACATTACAGAGATGGGGGCATGATTTCACAAGGAATAGGGAGGGGGAAATATTCAAACCCTTGATCCAATGGGGATAAGCCAATGTCTAAGGGAAAACCCGCAAAGTGGTCAACTACCCTTTTTGTATTTTATGCCCAGTCATCTAAAGTTGGTAAAGGAAGTTATTGCCTTGGGATGGGAAGGGTATGGAGGTCAAATTCAAATTTAAGGAAGCCACCATTTTTGGAAAATGTGTTTTTGACTTGTAGGGCAAGTAAATGCCTGGGATTGCATGCCCAAGCCATTATGCACCCATGCCTTTCATTTCCTCACCCATTCTCATTCATGTGGAGGCTGTCTCATGTAGTTGAAGCTTTCTAAGCTCTCTCTCCCTCACAATTTGCTGTCATTTCTTCATTTCTCCATGCTTAGAATCATTTTTTGTGTTGCTAGGTGAATGGGAAGAAATGGGCCACGATTTTGGGGTTTGTGGAGGCCGTTTTTCCCCTGTGAGCAATCTGGGAGCTTCCCTCATGATTGATGTAGTTCTCCATTATTCCCCATGGTTGGGATGTCGTTTTTATGTGGTTGAGTGCATAGGAAACATAGATTCATGTTTTTGGTGTTTGTTGGAGCCATCCTTGTCTCCCTCACATAGATGGGGCTTGCTAGGCATTTAACCCTCATGATTTATGTTGTTTCCTCATTGTTCCATACCCATAGATTCATTGGTTTGTTTCTCAGTGGTTAGGGAGCCACAATTTCCTGATTTGTGGGTGAATGGAGGTCGTATTTGCTCCTGTTATGACCATAAAATTTTTCTATACTCTGATTCACGATTTGGAGGTTTATGGTGGTCGAGTTTTCTCCCATATTTCCCAAAACAATTTCCTTGAATCATGTTTGCTCATGCGGGGGTGTTTTCCCCTCGGCCATTTTGTTTTGGTTGCCTAAAATTGTTCTGTTCATATAGAAGTTGTGTGTGGTTGTGTTTGATTAATTGGTTGGTTGTGTGTTTGATGTAAAGTGTGGCTTGGATGAGTAAGTCCAAGGAACCCCTATGTTGTTGTGGTGTTTCCTTAATATCCATGGAACCCAATTGTTCATTGTCTTGGATGAACAATCTGTGAAACCCAGCTATGTGTTGGCTTGACTATGGATGTACAATATTGCTGTGTGTAAACCTGTTGTTCCCTATTGCCTTGTGGAATCATTCCCAGCTTAGGGGTGGCAGTGATGCTGAGAGATTGATGAGCACACTGGCCTATGGTTGGGTGGAATGTTGCAACAACGTAGCTAGTTGCGGGTCAGCTTCTTCTCGAGATAACTATTCTTATGTATTTAATCTTTGCAATGAATTTGTTTATGAATTAATCTGAACATGATGAATACTTGAATGTTTTTTATTCCTATGTATTTACATGTCTTATGCATTTGTATATATTTTTATGTCAATGAATTTGATTTTATGTTTTTGTTCATAGGGCTATATTTCCCATTTGACAACAGTAGCCTAGTCGTATCCTCTCCATCATTGGTATGAGGGGTGGGGATGGGACAGTGTGGTATCAGAGCTCATGTTGTAGCTTTTGTCCTCAATGGGCCATGAATAATCAACCGCTGTGCGGAGAGGCAGACAACAAAATTCCAATTTTTATAAGTGTTGAGCATTTCATTGTCGGCCGAGAAAGATGACGTTGAACTGAAACATCGGCTGAGTTGGCTAGAGGGAGTCTACAAGGATCGCAATGGCAGTGTTGGGAAGGTTAGCTGAAATTCGCCAATAGCATCGATGAGAAGTGGTGAAGGGAGATGATGAAGATCGCATCGATACATCGTCTTGAAACGTTGATTCAAGCCAAAGGTGTCTACGGGAAAGGCTAAATTTTGCCGACGATAGAAGAATACCGAAAAATATCTAAGTGTGGGAAAATCGGTAGCAAAAAGGATAAATTTCACTGACGACAGAAGAAGACCGAAATCTCTCAAGTGTGGGAAAATCAGCAGCAAAATGAAGAATTTTTCCAATATGTCGGCTATGTTGTCTAGTTTTCTTCGAGACATAGGAGGGAATCGACTAAGTTCCGCCAACAACAGAGAAAGATGGGGAAAAATATTTGAAAAGTTTCTTAAGTGTTTGTTGTGGTCGTCTCAGTTGGATGAAGTTGAGGCAACACATGTCGGTTCAGTTAGTCGGAGCAGAGTTGATGCATGTCGACATGAGAGGAGGATATTTGAGTCGAAACGTGTCGGGTGGAAGCTAAGATTTTTGCCGATGCGTGTCGGGAAAAATGGAGAAATTTTGCCAATACATCGCCATGAAAGGGAGATTCAAGCTGACAAAGAAGAGAAGAATTTTTTTCCATAGAATTTCTCTAAGTGTTGAAAAATCAGAAAAATATCGTCGAGTTTGTTGATACGTCGACTGGGTTGGACTGAGTTTCGCTGACACATGTCGGCAAAACTTGGAGATTTTTGTCGACAACAGAGTATGGACATGTCGGGCGAAATGGAGGAATTTTGTCAATGTGTCAGGTGGAAAGTTGAAATTTTTTTGACACGTCGGAAGGAGTCGCCTAAATTTTGCTGACGACGGGGAAAAGGAGAGAAAAATTCAAAAATTCCCTAAGTATTTTGTTTGTTTTTCGGCTTAGCTAGCTGAAGCAGAGCCGCTGTGTGTCGACGAAAAAGGGAGACTGGAGCCAATACATATTGGTGGGAGAAGGAGAATTGACCCGATGCGTGTCGAGTAAAAGTTTAAGTTTTCACCGAAACGCGACGGGTGAAAAGGAAGATTTTTTCCAACACAATGGAAGGTTCAATTAGAAGCAAGTCTGGAATTTTTTCGACATAGTGGAAGGATTGATTGGAATAAAATTTGAAATTTTTTCGATGCAGCAGAAGGCTCGATAGAAAGAAATTCAGAATTGTTTCCGACATAGCGGAAGGTTCGATCAGAAGGAATTCGGAAAAGGTTGTTGATACGTGTCAGACAAATGTGGCAAATTTTTTCGACATGTCGGAGGAAAGAGGTGAATTCATCGATCGAATGGAAAGGCTAAGTTGCTTCAAAACATAAATTCAACAGGTTTTCAGTAGGAATTACATGGGTCAGAATGTTAAAAATGGCAGTGGGTTTGTACGCCATATTGTGTGAAATCCAATGATTTAAAAAAAAAAGGAGGATGTTGCCCTCAACCTGCCCTACAATGCCACAGGGAAGCCACAAGGGGAAAATCCCCCTTAACTCCCATTGTCCCTTGAGACAGTCATTGTTGTGGAAGAAAAGTATATGTTTTGACAAGCTATCAACATGTGATTTTTTCGATGCAGGTAAGAAATTTATAATTCCTAAGAATGTTGTGCAGCTAGCAATGGTGTTCCTAAACAATTTTTTGCAGAGTTGCAAGGAAGAAAATAAAAGGATGATTAAGGCTCTGGTAGAGAAAACCCAGTTGACTACAACCATGCTACAGAGTTTGGCAGATATCCAAAGGCAGATAAACTCTGGGCATCAACTAACAAAAATAGAAGGGAGTAGGAGAAATTCCCACCAAAAGGATGTGAAGCTTGACCCAAAGAAGAAAGGTTCAAACCTTCTCACCTCCTGAATCAGCAAAGGAAAATCATGTGTCAACTATGGTTGAAGTGGTAGGTAAGATTGTTGAGAAATCTATTTCTATTTTGATTGAACCTCGATCCACTCACAGTTATATCACCCCTGGACTTGTGAGATGTGCACTTTGAAGAAGTCAAAGCATAGAAGGTCATGGTTAGTTCGACTAGCCACTGGAACCGGGAGGAAGTCAGTGAGGTGGTAAAGAAATGTCCATTGGTCATGGATGGATTAGTCACCTATGAAAATCTGAATGTTTTGTCACTTGGATCCTAAGATTTCCTCATCGTAATGGATTGGTTGGAAGCACACATAGAAAAGCTTGATTGTTACAACAAGAATTTTCAGTGCTTGGATGGAAAAGGAAACCTAAGGGTTATGAAAGGAATTCTAAAAGTGATGCCTAGTAGGCATATTTCAGAAATACAACTGAAGAAGTTATGTGGGAAGGGTTGGAAAGTGTGTGCAGCTCATGTTTTGGAGGCGGCGAAGAATGATACTCATAGGTTGGAGGGCTATCATGTGTTTTCAGAATTCATGAATGTTTTTCCTAATGGAATTCCAGGGTTTCCTCCAAAGAGGGACATCAATTTTACAATTGAACTTGTTCCAGGTAAAGCATTAGTGTCCAAGACACCCTACAGGGTGAGTACACCAGAAATGCTAAAGCTGAAGATCCAGCTATAAGAGATGTGGGAAAAGAACTATATCATACCAAGTGTGTCCCCGTGGGGAGCACCCGTTTGGTTTGAGAAGGAGAAATATTATATACTCTGGTTGTGTATTGGTCACAGATAGTTGGGTAAGGTCACTATGAAGAACAAGTATCCTTTTCCTGGGATTGATGACCTCTTTGATCAAGTGAGAGGATCAAAGGTATTTTCCAAGCTTGACTTGGGGTCTGGTGACTGTCAGGTAAGAGTCAAGGATGAAGATGTTCATAAGACAACCTTCAAAGCAAGGTATGGATCTTATGATGTTGTAGTGGTATCATTTAGTTTAAAAAATGCACCAGCTACATCTATGTGCCTCATGAATAATGTTTTCGGTAAGTCTATATATAGGTTAGTTCTTGTTCTCCTTGATGGTATTCTTATGTATTCTAAGAATGAGGAAGAACATGTGCAACATTTGAGGTTGCCTTTGAAATTTCTTAGGAAGCATAAGTTGTATGTAGGTTTGAGAAAATGTGACTTGTATGAAATAGAATTCATCATTTGGGACACATTATCTCAGATAAAGGAATATCTAGAGACCTTGAAAAGATTGGGGACATGATGATTTGGCCTGCTCCAATAAAGTTAACAGATATAAGATCTTTTGTGGGACTTGCAAGGTATTGTAGGAAGGTCACTAAAGAAGATTATGCATCTAAAGTGGAGCCTATGTATAGGTTGAGGAAACATGCATGTGAACTTGTAGTTCCATGAGGACATGGCCTTTGTGTGTATGGGTATACATATGAGGATTTCTTGAATACTATAGGTAGAATGACCTAAGCAGAGTAGTATGGTGGTGCCCAATGAAACCCAGGGCAGGAAGCTGCCATAAGCCATGAGAAGGATCTCATGACTGAGAACATATTTTGAAACTTCAGATTGCAAGTTTTTCTGTGATTATGGGAGGTTGTGATATCTTGTGATGGATTTGAATCATGCTAACAATGGATATGCTTGTTTTGCATTGCTTGATGTCTGAAGTTTCCTGTTGCTAACTATGATTGTTTGGCTGACTTAAAATTGTGTCAAGATGACATGTTGTACGTGGATGTCCAGGTTTTGGGAAGAATGTGTAAGTAGGGGATGAGTGCTCCCACTTGCAAAAATACAAACAGTATGAGGATGACCTCATGGTTGCAAAAATTGATTTTCTGCAGGAAGCAAAATTGTGAATTCATATTTTTATTTTGACTATCAATGTTATTGATCATTTAATGTTTGGAAAATCATGTATGCATGAAATAGATTTGAAAATCTATGATTATAATTTTATGATGACATCTCATGTAAACTGCATACTTGTATGTAACGTGGGTGAGATGGTGAAAGTATTCCCTTGGAGTACATAGCTTCTCGAAAGGATGTGTTTGGGATACATAACTCCTCAGAAGGATGCACTGGGTGTACATAGCTCCTCGGAAGGATGTACTGGGTGTACATAGCTTCTCGGAGGGATGTGTTGGAAATAGGTTTGAAAATATATGATTGGAATTTTTATGATGACATCTCATATGAACCGCATGCTTGTATGTAATGTAGGTGAGATGAAGAAAATATGTACTGGGTGTACATGGATTCTCAGAGGGATGTGTTTGGAAACCTATGATTGAAATTTTTTATGATGACATCTCATATGAACTGCATGCTTATATGTAATACATGTGAAATTATAAAAAATATAACTGGGTGTACATGGCTCCTCAGAAGGCTTTATGGGGTGTACATAGCTTCTCAGAGAGATGTATTTGGAATAGGTTTGAAAACCTATGATTGAAATTTTATAATGACATCTGATGTAAAATGCATGTCTATATGTAATGGAAGTGAGACAATGAAAACATGTACAAGGAGTACATGGCTCCTCTAGAAGGATGTTCTTGGGTACATAGCTTCTCCCCCCTACCAGCTAGGCATCGGTATGCATCACTGGGGAAGCCCAGGGTGTAAGACATCTGGTTAGACTTATTTCCCCACATATTCAAGCCGTAAGGGGATTGTTATGAGAGTGGGGGCTCCGTGATGAGAATAAACTCTAGGTATTATCATGTCTGGAAAGGAAGCACCTGAGCATTGGTAAGCACTTGGAGGAGGTGTTGGGCCCCTAAGCCAGAGCTATCATTAAGCACCAAAGGAGGTGTTGGGCTCTAAAGAGAAGCTGATTGAATCTTAGTTGAGAGGTTCTATACAGATAAGTATTGGATTACTTGGAAAATCCTGGTTTATTTTTTGTAATTACACATGTACATAATGATTCAGCTAAGATTTTGAAAATCTTGTTAAGAAATAAATCCTGCAAAAATGAATCTGACATGTAAATTAATCTGTTATGGTGCCTAGAAAGGAAGCACTTGAGTAGTGGTGGGAACTAGAAGAGGTGCTAGGATCGTAAACTAGAGCTCCCATTGAGCACCCAAGGAGGTCTTAGGCTCTGAAGCGAGGTTGACCAAATCTCAGTTGGGAGATGTTATACATATAAGTATTTGGTTTACCTATCAAACTTTTGTTGTTATTGATTTTCTTTAAATATACATGAGCATATGATGCATCCATGGTTTTTAAAATATTGTTATAGATTGCATCTTATAGGAATGAATCTGACATATGAATTAAATTCATTGTGGTGTTCGGAAGGGAAGAACTTGAGCTTGGTAAGCACCTAGAGGAGGTGCAGGCTCTTGAACATAACTGCTATTGAACCACCCGAAGAGGTGTTGGGATCAAGAGAGGAGCTGTTAGACCTCGATTAAGAGGTATTTTTAGGTGAACTGAGGCTTGTAGAAATTTGGCTACCCTTTAATGCACACCCAAGTGTGGGGTGGGGCAGGGTTGTGAGTGCCATAATTGTATAAAGCCAAGTCGAATACCTATCGAACCAAAAGAAGATACTTGTCCAAACGAGTATTTGGTTCACTTGGAGAATTTTTGTTGATTTTATGTCTATATACATGTGCATGTGATTCATCCATGATTTTGGAAAATCTTGGGAATACTAACATGGGAATTGACTCATTGTTTGGGGCTTGAGCATAGGTATTGCTAGTTGTCAAAGATGCTAGAAATGTTCCAAGCTAAGGAGAAGGATTCTCCAAGACCATAAAATATCATGTGGTGTGTGCTGATGCATGCAAGCAAGGACTTGGGAGGGTTCCAGATCATGCCATTGGATAGATAAAGGTGTAGAGGAAGTGCTGCTATCCTGAAGAGGCTACATGGGGATGGGAGGATGCCATGCGATTGGCGCACCCAATTTTGGTTCAATTTTGCAAATCACTGAGGGAGGTGCCAGTCTACCAATTGTTAAATTTTAGTAAAGCACTGAGGACAGTGTTGTTGAAGGGGGAGGGGAATGTAACACCCTGGTTTCAACCCCATGGTATTAAATTGCATATGATGTAAATATTGTATTTAATAGTGGTGTGGAGCTAAAGGAAAATTCCCACCATGGATTTAGTATTTTATGTATCAATGATTAAAATCACTGCCGATGGTTTATGTGTGAGCTAGGAATGATATATTTGAGACATCATGTAAAATGCACATTAATAAAAATACCACAACTAGCTATGTGCCGCAACGTTAAAGACATGGGGGCATGATTTCACAAGGAATAGGGAGGGATAAATATTCAAACCCTTGAGCCAATGGGGATAAGCCAATGTCTAAGGGAAAACTCACAAAGGGGTCAAATACCCTTTTTGTCTTTTATGCCCAGTCATCTAAAGTTGGTAAGAGAAGATATTTCCTTGGGATGGGAAGGGTATGGAGGTCAAATTCGAATTTGGGGAAGGCACCATTTTTGGAAAACATGTTTTTGACTTGTGGGGAAAGTAAATGCTTGGAATTGCATACCCAAGCCATTATGCACCCATGCCTTTCATTTCCTCACCCATTACCATTCACCTGGAGGATCTCTCATGCAGTTGAAGCTTGTTGAGTTCTCTCTCCCTCACGATTTGCTGTGATTTCTTCATTTCTCCATGCTCAGAATCATTTTCTGTGTTACTGGGTGAATGGGAAGAAATGGGCCATGATTTTGGGGTTTGAGGAGGCCATTTTTCCCCTGTAAGCAATGTAGGAGCTTCCCTCATGATTTCTGTAGTTCTCCATTATTCCCCATGGCTTGGAAGTCATTTTTATGTTACTGAGTGCATAGGAAACAAAGATTCACATTTTTGGTGTTTGTTGGGGTCGTCCTTGTCTCCCTCACATAGATGGGGATTTCTAGGCATTTTCCCCTCATGATTTATGTTGTTTCCTCATTGTTCCATACCCAGATATTTTTTGGTGTGTTTCTCAGTGGTTAGGGAGCCACTATTTCCCAATTTGTGGGTTGGAGGTTGTATTTACTCCCGCTATGCCCATAAACATTTTCTGTATTTTGATTCATGATTTGTAGGTTTATGGTGGTCAATTTTGCTCCCATATTTCCCAATAATGTTTCCTTGAATCATGTTTTCTCATGCAGGGTTGTTTTCCCCTCATCCATTTAGTTTTGGTTGCCCAGAAATGTTTTGTTCATACCCAACAGTTGTGTGTGGTTGTGTTTGATTAATTGGTTGAATATGTGTTTGATGTAAAGTATGGCTTGGATGTGTAAGTCCAAGGAACCCCTGTTTTATTGTGGTGTTTCCTTAATACCTGTGGAACCCATGTTAGAAAATAGGACCGCACAACAATAATAGATATACAGTTAAAGCAATAAACAAGATGCAAAACACAATAAAACATTATAGAGAGACACAGATATAACGTGGTTCACCCAAAAGATGGGTTACGTCCACAAAGAAATTTCCAGTCCTTTTATCATAGTCCATAAAGATGAAGGGATATACCCTGCAGCAAAAACCACTGCACTTCCTCTTCACGCTCTCACAATCTCTCTTCCAATACAATACAATACCATACTCAGTCGTTTTACTATGCTTTCTTTTATAGGGGAAATACAATGGGAAAATTCTAGGGTTAACCCAATACCATGGGTCTGCAATACTGTTGGCCAACACACATCCCAAAAAAATTTCTCAGGGGCTCTGCACCTGAATCCCCATTTTCTCAAGGGCATTGCCCCTGAACCCCAAGGCAGTGGGAATGAGTGTACAATACTCTTGGGTTACGATCACAACTGAATAATATCTCTGGATCTAGAATATTAGGCTCCACAACCAACAATCTCCCACTTGGAGACTGATCATAGAAACTCCATTGCTATTGCACTTGCTGGACCATGCTCTGGACCTTGGACTTAACAAATTTATTATTTTCACCTTCATGCTTGAAGGCCAACAGAAACTGAGGAGGGACTCAGTTTCTCTCTAGTTACTCCCTTTCTCAACATGCCTGCAAAATTCTGGCTAGTGTGAATCTTTTCCAGTTTTAACAGTTCTTCATCTAGAAAAAATCTTATGAAGTGGTACTTGAGTTGTATATGTTTAGTCCTTGAATGAAAGGATGATTTCTTTGCAAGATGAATGGCACTCTGGCTGTCACTTTACAACCTACTATTCTCCTGCTTCTTACCCAATTCTTCCATGAACCTCTCCAACCAAATAATCTCTTTACTAGCCTCTGTAGCAGCAACATACTCTGCTTCCATTGTTGAAAGTGCAACAACCTGTTGCAATTTTGAAATCCAACTTAGTGTTGTTCCACCTATAGTAAACACATACCATGTGGTGCTCCTCCTGCTGTCTTTATCACCAGCCATATCTGCATCAACATATCCCTATAGAACAGTGTCTGAACCTCCAAAACATAATGCATGAGAAGTGGTACCTCTCAAATACCTGAGAATCCACTGTACTGCTTTCCATTGCTCTTTACCTAGATTAGTTGTGTACATGCTCACAACTCCCACTGCATGTGCACTATCTGGTCTTGTGCACACCATGGCATACATCAAGCTCCCAACCACTGATGAATAGGGAATCTTGGACATGTAATATATCTCTTCCTCTATCTCTGGACTCGTATCCTTGCTTAGTTTGAAATGGCTAGCCAAAGGTGTACTGACTGGTTTTGCATTCTGCATTCTAAACCTCTGCAACACCTTTTCTATGTACCCACCTTGATACAATGTAAATTTTTTATTTTCCCTATCTCGTGTTTTTCTCATACCAAGGATTTTCTTTGGAGCACCCAAATCCTTCATCGCAAATGATTTAGCTAGTTTTCTTTTGAGCACATTTATATCCTGCATGTTAGACCTTGCAACACGTATGTCATCCACATATAATAACAAGATAATATATCTTCCATTATCTATCCTCTTTAAATAAACACAGTGGTCAGAATGACATCTGTCATAACCTTGTTCTGTCATAAACTTATTAAATTTTAAATACCACTACCTTAGAGCTTGTTTCAGGCCATACAAGCTCTTCTTCAACCTGCAAACCAAACTCTCCTTCCCTTTGACCTCATACCCTTTTGGCTGCTGCATATAAATCTCTTCCTCCAAATCCCCATGGAGAAAGACCATTTTTACATCTAACTGTTCAAGATGCAAATCTTCTACCACCACTAGACTTAAAATAGTTTTAATTGAAGTCATTTTAACAATAGGAGAAAATATTTCATCAAAGTCTATACCTTTATTTTGTGCAAACCCCTTTACAACAAGTCTAGCCTTGTGCCACTTCTTTCCTCCATCTTCTTCCTTCAACCTATAAACCCATTTATTCTACAATGCCCTTTTTTATGCAGGCAACTTAACCAGATCCCAAGTCTAGTTTCTTATCAATGATTCCATCTCCTCATCCATGCCTTGCTCCCACTTCTTTCTAGTTTCTACCTGCACTTCTTCTTCATAACATTATGGATCACCAGAATCAGCCATCAATAAATAATACAGTGAAGGAGAGAATTGTTCAGGGGGTCTACTTAACCTGGTAGACTTTCTTACAGTTGCAGGAGTTTCAAGTACCTGCTGCTGCTCTTGTTTTTCGGTGCTTTTGGAACTTCATTTTCTTTGATTTCATCAAGCACTGTGTACTATGTGTTTTCCTTTTCTTCTTTCTTTCCTTGCAACTGATCTTTGTACATGACCTTTTCATTGAATACTAAATCTCTACTCCTAATGATTTTGCGATTTTTAAGATCCCATAAGCGATAACAATAATCATCAACCCTGTATCCAATAAAGGTACATTTCTTGGATTTAGCCTCAATCTTTGTTCTATCATCTTTATCAATATGGAAAAATGATTCACAACCAAAAGTTCTCAGAAATGAGTATTTTACCTATTTACCTTTCCATGCCTCCTCTGGAATGCCAGCATCCAAAGTGCTTGAAGGCCCTCTGTTTATTAAATAAACAACA
Source organism: Pseudotsuga menziesii (assembly GCA_001517045.1). Classification (NCBI taxonomy): domain Eukaryota; kingdom Viridiplantae; phylum Streptophyta; class Pinopsida; order Pinales; family Pinaceae; genus Pseudotsuga; species Pseudotsuga menziesii. The sequence goes on from LPNX010403295.1 coordinate 26,196, forward strand.
GTGTTTGTAGCATCAGCCCAAAACTATAAGGAAAACCCTGCATGCAATCTCATACACCTTGCATGCCCCATGATCATTCTATTCATCCTTTCTAACACACCATTTTCTTGGGGTGTTCCAGAGACTGTCTTCTCTCTGTGGATCCCATTGTGTGAACAGTAACTATCAAACTTCTTTGCTGCAGTACTCACCTCCATTATCAGATTGAGACATTTAAACCTTTTTCCTGTCTCATTCTCAGCCAAAACTTTCCACTTCTTAAAAGTATCAAACACATCAGATTTCTGTCTAATGCAATAAACCCAAGTTTTTCTAGTTGCATCATCAATAAAATTAACATAAGAATGAGATCCACCAAGAGATTGTACCTGAGCTGGTCCCCATACATCTGTATGGACAAGCTCTAACTTTTCACTCTTCTTTTGTTTCCCAACCCTGAGAAATATAACTCTCTTTTGTTTTCCATAAACATAGTTCTCATAGAATTCCAAACTTACCTGCTTTAGATCAGGATTCAGTTTCCTTGAGTGGAGAATCTGCATCCCCTTCTCACTCATCTGGCCAAGCCTATGATTCCACAACGCCACACCTATTTCTATGGAAGTTACAGAGATAGAATAATCAGTATTATGAGGACATAAATATAATGTACCTGTCCTATCTCCTTTTTCAATTACCATTGATCCTTTAGTGACCTTCCACCATGTTTCTCCAAATGTAGACAAACAACCGCTATCTCCCAACTGCCATGTTGAGATCAGATTTATTTTTATATAAGGAATGTGCCTTACATCCTTTATAATCCATTCACTTCCATTATTTAAGTTAATATGTACCTTACCCTTTCCAACAAGTTTACATGGTTCATCATCCCCCAATAACACATGGCCAAAATCACCTTGAACATAATCATGAAAGAATTTCCTATGGGATGTAGCATGACATGAAGCCCCTAAATCTACTACCCAGTAATCACTAGTATTATCTAATGCAAGAATGAAAGCATCTTGTAACACATCACCTACTACATTCGCTTCCTGAGTAGTCTCTTGTTGTCTGTCTCCTTTTTTCTTTGGAGCTCTGTAGTCTTTCTTCAGATGTCCTTTCTTACCATAGTTCCAACACTCTATTTTTTTGAATCTGGACTTGGATCTTCCCTTTTTAGACTTTCCGCAATTTCCTGGGCTCCTTCCTCTCTCGTTTTGTCTCCCTCTGCTCTCTCTGGTCAATGCATTACCTGATGTCTCACCTGTGCTTTTTCTTCACATTTCCTCGCTAAGAATAACACCAACAACATCTTCAAATTTAAGAGTGTTTAAACTAGGGACAAAGTTACTTACAGTCATGACCAAGCTATTCCAGCTTTCTGGCAATGAGCACAATATTAGAAGAGCCCTAACCTCATCATCAAAGTTCACTTTTACATAACTTAATTGACTGGTAAGTATATTAAACTCATTTAAATGGTCAACAACAGATCCACCTTTCGACATATTCATATTAAATAAACGCTTCATTAAAAATACCTTGTTAGAAGCTGAGGGTTTTTCGTAGAGCTTACTCAATGCGCTCATCACACCCTTTGTTGTTTTTTCTTTCGAAATATTGAAGTTCGTCAGTGAAGCCAGGCACAACCATATTGCTCCTAGTGCCTTTCTATTAAGAATCTCCCATTCTTCATCCTTCATAGCCGTCGGTTGTTTTTCTTTTTTGCCCAACAGCAAGTACAGATCCTTCTAGTACAGATAGTCCTCCATTTGCATCTTCCATAACTGATAGTTTTGGTTGTTAAATTTCTCGACCGTAAACTTTCCTTCTTCCACCATTGCTCCCACTCAAACCAGGAACCCTTCTTTCCTGTGAGTTTACCAACCAAATAAACCTTTTGGCTCTAATACCAATTGTTAGAAAATGGGACCGTAGAGAAATAAAAGATATGCAGTTAAAGCAATAAACAAGATGAAAAACACATTAAAACATTGTAGAAAGACACAAATATAATGTGGTTCACCCAAACAATGCGCTATGTACACAAAGAAATTTACAGTCCAGAAACATGAAGGGATACACCCTGCAGCAAAAACTGTTTCACTTCCTCTTCACGCTCTCACAGTCTCTCTTCCAATACAATACAATACAATACCATACTCAACCATTTTACAGGGGAAATACAATGGGAAAATTCTAGGGTTAACCCAATACCATGGTTCCACAATACCGTTGGCCAACACACATCCCAAAAAAAATTCTCGGGGGCTCTGCTGCCGAACCCCCATTTTCTCGGGGGCGCTACCCCAAACCCCCATGTCTCAGGGGTGTTTCCCCTGAACCCGAAGGCAGGGGGAATGAGTGTATAGTACTCCTAAGTTACAATAACAACTAAATAATATCTCTGGATCTGGAATATTAGGCTCCACAACCAACAACCCAGTTGTTCATTGGCTTGGTTGAACAGTCTATGAAACCCAACTCTGTGTTGGATTAACTGTGGATGTATGGTATTGCTGTGTGTAAGCCTTCTATTCCCTAGTTACTTATGGAATCATGCCCATATTGGGGGTGTCATTGATGCTGATAGATTTATGAGCACACTGACCTATGGTTGGGTGGAACGTTGCAACAACGTAGCTAGTTGTAGGTCAGCTTCTTCTCGAGATAAGTATTCTCGTGTAGTTAATCTTTGCAATGAATTTGTTTATGAAATAATATGAACATGATGAATGATTGAATGTTTTTTCTTCCATTTTATTTACATGTCTTATGCATCTATATATGTTTTTATGTTAATGAATTTTATTTTATGTTTATGTTCATGGGGCCAGGTTTCTCGTTTGACAGCAGCAACCTAGTGGTTTCCTCTCCATTGTTGGTATGAGGGGTGGGGACGTGACATTACGGTGTATATTGGTTTGAATTTTCCAAAATAAATTTATCTTCTGCATCAATTCATAGCCATTCCTTGTTCAATCCAACGAAGGAAAACCAAACCTGGCAACATTTCCAGCTGTGTTTAATTTTAACTCTGTAGGCACCCAAGACTTATTCACTGGGGATTCTTCTCAAGAGCTCGATCCAGATGTTACGCTTCAACCTCCTCAATGATCTGGACCATTATACTGATATCAACCGTCAACATACCATGAGTGCCTAGACGCAGAGAGTTTCAATCAAACCCAACAAACTCCTGTGCTAATGAAGTCTTCAACGATTCTGGAGATTCATTCTCAGCCACCAATAAAAATAAGTGATATAAGTCACCAGAGATCAATTGATCAGTACCACGATCAATTTCCTTGATTCCCAACAAGATTCAACATCAAAATAGATTCATGAAAACCCACAGAGTAGGACTACTTGGTTACCTTAGTCCAAAATGTTCTGTCTCTGCAAACAAATAATATCTTCCTCTATAAATCGTTCTTTATTTACCATGATTTATGCTTTTGGTTTTCTTTCTTCCTCAATGCTTCATTTTTTTTCCATTTTCCATCAGCAATCCCATCAAAGGAAGATTGATCTGCACTCGAGTTATACAATAAACATGAAGTATTTAAACGAATGAATATTCATCACAAATTTAGCACATTCACAAAGATGCATAAATACATACACAGAAAATGATAAATCTCTTCTTCTTCCATTGACAGATTTAAACTGTACAAACTAAAAGCAAACCCTGATTTGCTTTTGATATTTCTTCTCAGCAACCTATGACCTGATCTTCCCTTTACTTGGCCATATCTTCTCTTTTCCCTTCCCGTAGGCTTACATTCCATTTATGCATGGAAGGAAAACTTATAGCACATCAAACAAAATACCTAAACTTATGGAAACTAACTTCTAATTTACATTCCATCTTAAACCTCCGATAACTCAGTTACTCTGAACTCCACCAAAAGCTACTAGAAATCATGTCTATGAGGCCTGTTACTTTGCTGGAACAATGTGTGAGTTCCTCTAGGATCACAAACTTTGCATTGTAGTTGATCCTATGCTTCTTCATGTTGTTGTTCCATTACTTTTGTTTCTATCACCTTCCTTTCTCATGGTTTCCAAACCTTATGCTATAGTGCTCCACTGTCTTTACCCTTATCATTCTTCACTCTCCAATCATATTCAAAGTAGATTAATTGCTTCATTATACTGTAGCTCTTCTTAGCTATTTTCATTTGTTCACATAATTGATCTATGGTTTCTTGCAATTCAATTTTCCACTGTAAACTAATCTCTTCCCTGTATCTTTTCCATTGTACTTTGCTACATTTTGCACATTCATCTCTAAACTATTGATTCTCTTCTTCAGTCTTCCTTGATTCAATTTCTGCTTTTACTCTTGAGATTGCTGTAAATATTGTCATGGACATTGCTACCACCCAATTTCCCTGAATATATTTAAAGATATCTCCCTCTACAACATCCAATTTCTGCTCACTACCTACAAATTTACTTTCAAAAAGTAATTTGTCTTTCAATTCCCTGACTAGAACAACATAGTCACTCACACTTCTCTACATATTAGTTAACATAACATAATTTAGCAAACTAATATCTACTTTTGTCTTAGCCAAAACTTGAGACATTTCCATCTCTGATGACTACAATACTTTTCAGCAAAATTTTCAGCCATTCACCTTCTTCCTGACTCATCTCAAACACATCATCAGTATGCTCATCATTAACTTCAGCATAACTCTCTTCCTCTTCTTTCTTGATAACATTCCATAGCTTCCTTTCATCTCCTTGACTGATTTTAGTAACCAGTTCAGCTTCCTTCAATTCTAGGACCAATTCCCTTTTATCATGAGACAAATCTACCTCACCTTCATCTTCATTACTTTTTTCTTCTTCTTTGTCATCAAACCAATCTTCCTGTGACACCGCTTCTTCATCCTTTATCAAAACAAAATTCCGATTTCTCATCTCTGTGACAACTTTAGATATATGTCCTAAAGTCTCCTTTTGGACACTTGATAAATATAACTTCTCCATGTTCTCACCAATAAAAGGTTCCCTTACATGAGGTATATCTATCTCATCCTCACTCATGACACATCCTCCACTGTGAACTCTTTCTTCTTTAAAAAATGAATCTATGAACTCCTTCTGCTGCAATAATTCCTCCTTGTCTTCATCTGAAAGCCATTCATCATCATACTTTACTTGGAAACTTTCACCCTCACACAAGACAATTCCAAAAGATTGATTGTATTTTGCATAACCTGTAATCACAGTCAAATTGTCATTTTAAAATCTATTGGACCCAATGGTATTATTTCATAATTCAGTCATGAAATCCTCCTATTGTTCCAAGTCTTCTTCAGGACTCAGAAAGTCTCCAATTCCTTTCTTCTCAACTTCCTCAAGAATGGCATCTGAATGCTTGATATCCTCCTTTTCCTTTCTTTGGTTTTGGCCATCATCATAAGCAAAAATCTCTCTGTTTTCAACTTTTAATGCATGCTGAAATAAACACTTTCACTTAGTTGTGCATGTGCATTTACATGAGACTCAGTTGCCCCATCTTCTTTTAGAATATAATTTAAGTTATGTCTGTCTCCTTCCTCCTTTATGACCACATCAACAAATTGTCTTTCTTTACCTATTTCACCTGCAAACATACACAAGATGTCAATTTTAAAACATTGATACCTCTTGGCCTCACTTTAAGCTTCATTCTTCAATTATTCTCCCAGACACTCAATTGCCTTGAGTATCTCACCTTCCTATTGAGCCTTCATCACTTGATCTTTCTTCTTTTGTAGACTATGCCACTTCATATTTCCTCTAATAAAAAAACCACATCTCTGGTCTTCCTTATTCCCCTGTAACAGTTCCATCAATACTTCAGGATGTATTCTTATTTCAATCATCTCTCTATTATATTATTCATCACTCACCCTCATCTTTATTCCATTTTCATAGGAATCTTATTTCCCTCTACTGTGGCTTCTATATAAACCTCTACTATCATTGGTCATTCTCTTATCTATTTCCAAGAGTTTTTTTCCACACTCATCGTGGACTGCACTAAAGCCTCTGCAATAGAAAGTTTACTTCATCTTTCTATAAGTACCTCACCAAGCTTCTCTTCCTAAACTTGGTCTTTCGGTAACACTAGTTCTCTTTCTAGAACCTCTTGAGCATTCTCTTGCTCTTTCTAGGCTTATGCAATTTCTCTCACATTCTCTAAGAACATCTACTTATCATCTTTCTATCCAACCTCAATTAGAACAATTAAGGTTCTCCTGCCACACTCCTCTTTCACGTGGAATCTTCTACTTGATCCCTTTACCACTGCTTTACAATTGTGGTTTTTTTCTGAAATAATCTATCAGCTACTGCTACCTGCACATTTAAAAATATTAAAATAAAAAGACCGATTACCTCTCAAGTCTCAGTAGACCTATTTCTCCAACAAATTTGAGTTCTTTACTGCTAATCTCTGCAAAATTCCTTCTGCTATCAAACCCTTGACGTCACTTCAAACCCTTTTTTTTCATCTCTATTCCTTGGCTGGAAATGTCTTTCTATTCCTGCAATTTCTTTGCTATGAATTCCTGTAGAGTCTCTTGTATCTCTTCCTTCACTGTCCATAATCTTCAGCTCTGGCTTACTCTTTCCAATACCATTAGTGCTCTACTTGAATATTATACATAGAATTTGCTTTCAAATTAAAATGCCCTTCTCCACTTCTTCCTGTAGGATGTTCCTGCTCTGATACCAATTTATGGCATCTAGGGAAGCAATAACTCCATGAAATAAAAACTTGAATTGTGCACAAAATCAAATATACAAAAAAATGGAATTCAAATTGCTCACTCAACCACCATTGATTCCACTCTGATCTACGGTGTAGATTGGTTTGAATTTTCCAAAATAAATCTATCTTCCACATCAAATCGTATCCATTCATTGTTTAATCCAATGAAGGAAAACCAAACCTGGCAATGTTTCCATCTTTGTTTAATTTTAATTGTGTAAGCGCCTAAGAGTTATTCGCTAGTGCTTCTTCTCAAGAGCTCAATCCATATGCTACGCTTCATCCTTCTTAACGATATGGGCCTTTATACTTAGATCAATTGTTGACATACCATGAGTAGCTAGATGCAGAGAGTTTCAATCAAACCCAACAAACTCTTGCGCTAATGACCTCTTCAACATTTCTAGAGATTCGTTCTCAGTCACCAATAAAAATAAGTGATATAAGTCACCAGAGATCAATTGATCAGTACCACAGTCAATTGTATTGATTCCCAACAATATTCAACATCAAAATAGATTCATGATAACCGACAGAGTAGGACTACTCTGTTTCGTTATTACAACAATTTTATGGATCTACAAACAAATAACATCCGCCTCTATAAATCGTTCTTTATTTACCATGATTTCTGCTACTGGTTTTCTTTTACCCTCAATGCTTCAATTTTTTTCAATTTTCCATCAGTAATCCCATTAAAGGAAGATTGCTCTGTACTCAGGTTATACAATAAACATGAACTCTTCAAACGAATGAATATTCATCAGATCCCAAACTTTGCATTGTAGTTGATCCTCTGCTTCTTCATGTTGCTGTTCCATTAGTTTTGCTTCTATCATTTTCCTTTCTCCTAGTTTCCAAACCTTATGCTGTAGTGCTCCACTGTCTTTACCCTTATCATTCTACACTATCCAATCAGCTTCACAGTGGATTGCTTACTTGATTATACTATAGCTCTTCTTAGGTATTTCCATTTGCTCACATCGTTCATCTATGGTTTCTTGCAATTCAATTTTCTGCTGTAAACTAATCTCATCCTCATATCTTTGCCAGTGCACTCTACTAAATTTTTCCCATTCATCTCTAAACTATTGATTGTCTTCTTCAACCTTCCTTGATTCAATTTTTTCTTTTACTCTTGAGATCGCTGTAAATATTGTCTTGGACATTGCTACCACCCATATTTCATGAATATATTTAAAGATATCTCCCTCTACAACATCCAATTGTTGCTCACTGCCTGCAAATTTACTTTCAAAAAGTAATTTGTCTTTCAATTCCGTAACTGAAACACCATAGTCACTCACAATTCTCTACATATTAGTTAAGATAACATAATTTAGCAAACTGATATAGGGTTTTGTCTCAGCCAAAACTTGAGACATTTCCATCTCATTGACTGCAATCCTTTTCAACAATCGTTTTCAGCCATTCACATTCTTCCTGACTCATCTCAAACACATCATCAGTATGTTGACCATTAACTTCAACATAACTCTCTTACTCTTCTTTATTGATAACATTCCATAGCTTCTTTTCATCTTTTTGACTGATTTTAGTAACTAGTTCCGCTTCCTTCAGTTCTAGGACCAATTCCCTTTTATCATGAGACAAATCTGCCTCACCTTGATCTTCATTACTTTCTTCTTCTTCTTTGTCATCAAACCAATCTTCCTGTGACATTGATTCTTCATCCTTAATCAGAATAGAATCTTGATTTCTCATCTCTGTGACAACTTTAGATATCTATCCTAAAGTCTCCTTTTGGCCACTTAAGATATCTAGCTTCTCCTTGTTCTCACCAATAACCAGTTCCCTTACATGAGGCATAACTGTCTTATCCTCCCTCATGACACATCCTCTACTTTGAACTCTTTATTCTTTAAATAAGGAATCTATGAACTCCTTCTTCTGCAATAATTCCTCCTTGTCTTCATCTGAAAGCCATTCATCATCATACTTTACTTGGAAACTTTCACACTCACAAAATACAGTTCGAAAAGATTGATTATATTTGGCATAATCTGTAATCACATTCAAATTGTCAGTTTCAAAACTATAAGACCCAATGGTCTTATTTGATCATTCGGTCATCAAATCCTCTAGTTGCTCCAAGTCTTCTTAAGGACTCAAAATGAGTCCAACTCCTTTCTTCTCAGCTTCCTCAAGCACGACATCTGAATTCTTGATATCCTCCTTTTTCTTTCCTTGGTTTTGGCCATCATCATAATCCAAACTCTCTATGCTTTCAACTTTTACTACATGCTGAAAAGAAACACTTCCACTTAGTTGTGCATGTGCATTTACATGAGACTCAACTATTCCATATTATTTTAGAATAGAATTTAAGTTCTGTCTATCTCCTTCCTCCTTTATGACGACATTAGAAAATTGTCTTTCTTTACCTATTTCACCTACAAACATACACAAGATGTCAGTTTTAAAATATTGAGACCTCTTGGCCTCACATGAAGCTTCACTCTTCAAGTATTCTCCCAGACACTCACTTGCCTTGAGTATCTCATCTTCCCATTGAGCCTTCATCACTTGCTCTTTCTTCCTATGTAGACTATGCCACTTCATCTTTCCTCTCATAACAAAACCACATCTCTGGTCTTCCTTATGCCTCTGTAACAGTTCCATCAATACTTCAAGATGTATTCTTATTTTAGTCATCTCTATGCTATATTATACATCACTCATCCTCATATTTTTTTGATTTGCACAGGAATATTATTTCCCTCTACTGTGGCTTCTATATAAACCTGTACTATCATTGGTCATCCTCTTCTCTATTTCCAGGATTTTTTTTCCACACTTATTTTGGACTACACTAAAGCCTCTGCAATAGCAAGTTACTTCATCTTGCTATAAGTACCTCACCAAGCTTCTCTTCCTAAACTTGGTATTTTGGTAACACTAGTTCTCTTTCTATAACCTCTTGAGCATTCTCTTTCTCTTTCTAGGATTCGACAATTTCTATCACATTCTCTGAGAATATATACTTGTCATATTTCTATCCAACCTCAACTAGAACAATTAAGTTTCTCCTACATCTCTTCTTTTGCATGTGGAAGCTTCTACTTGCTCCCTCTACCACTATTTATAGTTTTGGTTATCTTCTGAAATAATCTATCAGCTACTACTATCTGCACATTTAAAAATATTAAAATACAAAGACTGATTACCTCTCAGATCTTAGTAGACCTGCTTCTAAAAGAAATTTAAGTTCTTTTCTCCTAATCTCTACAAAATTCCTTCTGCTATCAAACCCTTTACGTCACTTCAAACCCATTTTATTTTCAGCTCTATTTCTTGGCTGGAGTTGTCTTTCAATGCCTCCATTTTTTTGTTGTGAATTCCTGTAGTCTCTTCTATCTCTTCCTTCACTATCCAGAATCTTCAGCTCTGGCTTACTCTTTCCAAGAGCATTAGTGCTCTGCTTGAATATTATACATAGACTTTCCTTGCAACTTCAAATTCCCTTCTCCACTTCTTCCTGCAAGATGTTTCTGATCTGATACCAATTTATGGAAACCAGGCAAGTAATAACTCCATGAAATCAAAACTTGAATTGTGCACAAAATCAAATATACAAAAAAAATGGAATTCAAATCGCTCACTTAGCCACCATTGATTCCACTCTGATATATAGTGTAGATTGGTTTGAATTTTCCAAAATAAATTTATCTTCCACATCAAATCGTAGCCATTCCTTGCTTAATCCAACAGAGGAAAACCAAACCTGGCAACATTTCCATCTGTGTTTAATTTTAAGTGTGTAGGCACCCAAGAGTTATATGTTAGGGATTTTTTTCAAAAGCTCGATCAAAATGTTACGCTTCATCCTCCTCAATGATATGGACCATTATAATGAGATCAACTGCCGACATACCATGAGTAGCTAGATGCAGAGAGTTTCAATCAAACCCAACAAGATCTTGCGTTAATGAACTCTTCAACCTTTTTGGAGATTCGTTCTTAGTCATCATTAAAAATAACTGATATGAGTCACCAGAGATCAATTTATCAAGACCACGATCAATTGTATTGATTCTTAACAAGATTCAACATCAAAATAGATTCATGAAAACCCACAGAGTAGGACTACTATATTTTGTTATTCCAACAATGTTCCGTCTCTACAAACAAATAACATCCGCCTCTATAAATCGTTCTTTATTTACCATGATTTCTGCTGTTGGTTTTCTTTCTCCCTCGATGCTTCAATTTTTTTCCATTTTCCATTAGCAATCCCATCAAAGGAAGATTGCTCTACACTCAGGTTATACAATAAACATGAACTCTTGAAACAAACAAATATTCATCAGATCCTAAACTTTGCATTGTAGTTGATCCTCTGCTTCTTCATGTTGTTGTTCCATTAATTTTGTTTCTATCACCTTCCTTTCTCCTGGTTTCCAAACCTTATGTTGTAGTGCTCCAATGTCTTTACCCTTATCATTCTTTACTCTACAATCATCTTCATGGTGGATTTCTTGCTTCATTATACTGTAGCTAATCTTAGGTATTTTCATTTGTTCACTTAAGAAATCCAATTTCTCCCTGTTCTCACCAATAACAGGTTCCCTTACATGAGGCATAACTGTCTCATCCTCACTCATGACACATCCTCCACTTTGAACTCTTTCTTCTTTAAATAAGGAGTCTATGAACTCCTTATGCTACAATAATTCCTCATTGTATTCATCTGAAATCCATTCATCATCATACTTTAATTGGCAATTTTCATCCCCACACAAGATAGTTCCAAAAGATTGATTGTCTTTTACATAACCTACAATCACATTCAAATTGTTAGTTTCAAAACTATAAGACTTAATGGTCTTATTTGATGATTCAATCATCAAATCCTCCTGTTGTTCCAAGTCTTCTTCAGGACTTGGAAAGTCTCCAATGCCTTTCTTCTCAACTTCCTTAAGCATGACATCTGAATGCTTGATATCCTCCTTTTCCTTTCCCTGGTTTTGGCCATCATCATAAGCCAAACTCTCTCTGCTTTCAAATTTTACTGCATGCTGAAAAGAAACACTTTCACTTAGTTGTGTATGTGCATTTACATGAGACTCAACTATCCCATATTCTTTTAGAATAGAATTTAAATTATGTCAGTCTCCTTCCTCCTTTATGACAACATCACCAAATTGTGTTTCTTTACCTATTTCAGCTTCAAACATACACATGATGTCAGTTTTAAAACATTGAGACCTCTTGGCCTCACTTAAAGATTCACTCAAGTATTCTCCGAGGAACTCACTTGCCTTAAGTATCTTATCTTCCCATTGAGACTTCATCACTTGCTATTTCTTCTTCTGTATCTTATGCAACTTCATCTTTCCTCTCATAAAAAAACCACATCTCTGGTCTTCCTTATCCTCTATAAGAGTTCCATCAATACTTCAAGATGTATTCTTATTACAGTCATATCTCTGTTAATTTATTCATCACTCATCCTCATCTTTATGCCATTTGCACGAGCGTATTATTTCCCTCTATCATTGGTCATCCTCTTCTCTATTTTTAGGAGTTTTTTTTCACACTCATTGTGGACTACACTAAATCCTCTGCAAGAGAAATTTTACTTCATCTTGCTATAAGTACCTCACCAATCTTCTCTGTTAGAAAACAGGACCGTAAAGAAATAAGAAATCTACAGTTAACTCATTAAACAAGATGCAAAACAAATTAAACACATTACAGAGAGACACAGATATAACGTGGTTCACCCAAATGATGGGCTACATCCACAAAGAAATTTCCAGTCCTTTCATTACAGTCCAGAAAGATGAAGGGATACAACTTGGAGCAAAATCACTGCACTTCCTCTTCACGCTCTCATAGTCTCTCTCACACAATCACAGAGATTGTTTACAATGCTATAATACCTTACACAACCATGTTACAATGATTTCTTTTATAGGGGAAAATACAATGGGAAAATACTACGGGTAACCCAATACCATGGGTCCGCATAAATGTTGGCCAACACCTATCCCAAAAACATTTCTCAGTGGCTCTACCCCCAAATCCCTTGTTTCTTGGGGAAACTACCCATGAAACCCAAAGTAGGGGTAACGAGTGTACAGTACACATGGGGTACAAACACGACTAAATAATATCTTTGGATCTGGAAGATTAGGCTCCACAACCAACAATCTCCCACTTGGAGACTGATCACAACAACTCCACCACTGCTGCACTTTCTGGACTATGCTATGGAACTTGTACTTGGAAAATTTCTTATTTTCACCTTCATGCTTGAAGGCCAACAGAAACTGAGCAAGAACTCAGTTTCTCTTTGGTTACTCCCTTTGTCAACATGTCTGCAGGATTCTGGCTAGTATTTATCTTTTCTAGTTTTAACAGTTCTTCATCTAGAAAAAATATTATGAAGTGGTAATTGAGAAGTATATGTTTAGTATTTGAATGAAAGACCAAGTTATTTGCAAGATGAATGACACTCTAGATTTCATTGTACAACCTACTATTCTCCTGCTTCTTACCGAATTCTTCCATGAACCTCTACAACCAAATAATCTCCTTACTAGCCTATGTAGTAGCAACATACTCTGCTTCTGTTGTTGAAAGTGAAACAACCTGTTGCAGTTTTGAAATCCAACTTACTGTTGTTCCACCCATAGTAAATACATACCCTATGGTTCTCCTCCCATTGTCTTTATCACCAGCCATACCTACATCAACACATCCTTGTAGAACAGTGTCTGAACCTCCAAAACATAATGCATGAGAAGTGGTACCTCTCAAATACCTGAGAATCCATAGTACTGCTTTCCAACACTCTTTACCTAGATTATTCATATACCTTCTCACAACTCCTCCTACATGTGCAATATTTGGTCTTGTGTTCACCATGGCATACATCAAGCTTCCAATTGTTTATGAATAGGGAATCCTGGACATGTAATCTATTTCTTCCTGTGTCTCTAGACACATCTCCTTACTTAGTTTGAAATGGCTAGCTAAAGGTGTACTAACCGGTTTTGCATTTTGCATTCTAAACCTCCACAATACCTTTTCTATGTACTCACCTTGAGACAACGTCAATTTGTGATTTTTCTTATCTCTTGTTATTCTCATACCAAGGATTTGCTTTGCAGCACCCAATTCCTTCATTGCAAGTGATTTAGCTAGTTTTATTTTGAGCACATTTATATCCTGCATGTTAGACCCTACAACAAGCATGTCATCCACATACAATAACAATATAATATATCTTCTATTATCTATCCTCTTGAAATAAACACAGTGGTCAGAATGACATCTATCGTAACCTTGTTCTTTCATAAGCTTATCAAATTTTAAATACCATTGCCTTGGAGCTTGCTTCAGGCCATACAAGCTCTTCTTCAACCTGAAAACCAAATTCTCCTTACCTTTGACCTCATATCCATGTGGCTACTGAATATAAATCTCTTCCTCCAAATCCCCATGGATAAACGTTGTTTTTACATCTAACTGTTCAAGATGCAAATATTCTACCACCACTAGACTTAAAATAGTTCTAAATGAAGTCATTTTAACAACAGGAGAAAATATTTCATTAAAGTCTATACCTTTCTTTTGTGCAAAACCCTTTACAACAAGTCTAGCCTTGTACCGTTTCTTGCCTCCATCTTCTTCCTTCAACCTGTAAACCCATTTATTCTGCAATGCCCTTTTTCTTGTAGGTAGTTGAACCAAATCCCAAGTCTACTTTCTTACCAATGAGTCCATCTCCTCATTCATGCCTTGCTCCCACTTCTTTCTAGTTTCTACCTGCATTGCTTCTTCATAACATTTTGGTTCACCAGAATCAGTCATAAATAAATAATACAGTGAAGGAGAGAATCGTTCAGGGGGTCTACTTAACCTGGTATATTTTCTTACAGTTGCAAGAGTTATAGGTACATGCTGTTGTTCTTGATTTTCTAGTTCCTTTGGAACTTCATCTTCTTTGATTTCATAAAGCATTGTGTACTCTTTGTTTTCCTTTTCCACTTTCTTCCCCTGCAACTGATATTTCATTATCAGACATTTCATTGAATACTACATCTCTACTCCTAATGATTTTTTTGTTTTTCATAATCCCACAAAAGATAACCAAAATCATCAACCCCGTATCTAATAAAGGTACATTTATTGGATTTAGCCTCAAGCTTTGTTCTATCATCTTTATCAATATGGAAAAAAGCTTCATAACCAAAAGTTATTAGAAATGAGTATTTTACCTATTTACCTGTCCATGCCTCCTCTGGAATCCTACCATCCAAAGCACTTGAAGACCCCCTATTTATTAAATAAACAACAGTGTTTACTGCATGAGCCCAAAACTGTAAGGGAAACCCTGCATGCAATCTCATACACCTTGCACGCTCCATGGTCATTCTATTCATCCTTTCTGACACACCATTTTCTTGTGGTGTTCCAATGACTGTCTTCTCTCTGTAAATCCCATTGTGTTAACAGTAATTGTTAAACTCCTTGGTGTAGTACTCACCTCCATTATCAGACATTTCAACCTTTTTCCTATCTCATTCTCGGCAAAATATTTCCACTTCTTAAAAGTATCAAATGCATCATATTTCTATCTAATGAAATAAACCCAAGTTTTTCTAGTTGCATCATCAATAAAAGAAACATAATAGCGAGAGCCACTAAGAGATTGTACCTGAGCTGGTCCCCATACACCTGTATGGACAAGCTCTAACTTTTCACTCTACTTTTTTTTCCCAACACTGAGAAATTTAACTCTCTTCTATTTTCCATAAACACAGTTCTCACATAATTCCAAACTTATCCGCTTCGGATCTAGAAGTAATCTCCTTGAGTGGAGAATCTGCATCCCCTTCTCACTCATGTCGCCAAGCCTATGATTCCACAATGCCGCACCTGTTTCTGTGGAAGCTACAGAGATAGAATAATTAGTATTATGAGGACATAAATAACATGCATATCCTACCTCCTTTTGATATTACCATTGATCCTTTAGTGACCTTCCACAATGTTTCTCCAAATGTAGACAAACAACCGCCATCTCCCAACTTCCCTGTTGAGATCATATTTATTTTCATAGCAGGAATGTGCGTTACATCTTTTAACAACTAGTCATTTCCATTATTTAACTTAATCCGTACCTTACCCTTTCCAACAATTTTACATGGTTCATCATCCCCCAATAAAACATGTCCAAAATCACCTTGAACATAATCATGAAAGAATTTCCTATGGGGTGTAGCATGACATGAAGCCCCTGAATATACTACCCAGTAATCACTAGTATTATCTAATGTAAGAATCAAAGTATCTTGTAACACATCACATGCTACATTTAGTTCCTAAGTAGTCTCTTGTTGTTTTTCTCCTTTCTTCTTTGGAGATCGATAGTCTTTCTTCAGATGTCCTTTCTTACCACAGTTCCAACACTCTATTTTTTCAAATCTGGACTTGGATCTTCCCTTTCCAGAATTTCCACGGTTACTTGGGCTCTTTCCTCTCTCCTTTTGTCTCCCTATGCTCCCCATGATCAATGCATTACCTGATGTCTCACCTGTGATTTTTCTTCGCATTTCCTCGCTAAGAATAACACCAATAACATCATCAAACTTAAAGGTGTTTGAACTAGGGATAAAGTTACTTGCAACCATGACCAAGATATCCCAACTTTCTGGCAATGAACACAAAATTAGAAGAGCCCTAACCTCATCATCAATGTTCACTTTTACAGAACTTAATTGACTGGTAAGTGTATTAAACTCATTTAAATTATCAGCAACAGATCCACCTTCTGACATCTTCATATTAAATAAACGCTTCATTAAAAATACCTTGTTGGAAGCCGAATGTTTTTCATAGAGCTTACCCAATGAACTCATCACGCCCTCTATTGTTTTTTCTTTTGAAATATTAAAATCCACCGACGAAGCCAAGCACAACCGTATTGTTCGTAGTTCCTTTCTGTCAAGAACCTGCCATTCTTCATCCTTCATAGCCGTCGGTTATTTTACTTTTCCACTGAACAACAGGTACAAATCCTTCTGGTACAGATAGGCCTCCATTTGCATCTTCCATAACTAATAGTTTTGGCCATTAAATTTCTCGACCCTAAACTTTCTTTCTTCTGCCATTGTTCCCACTCAAACAAGCAACCCTTCTTTCATGCAAGTTTACCAGCCAAATAGACCTTTTGGCTCTGATACCAATTGTTAGAAAACAGGACTGCAGAGTAATAACAAATATACAGTTAAATCATTAAACAAGATGCAAAAAACATTAAACACATTATGGAGAGACACAGATATAATGTGGTTCACCCAAATGATGGGCTACGTCCACAAAGAAATTGCCAGTCCTTTCATTACAATCCAGAAAGATGAAGGGATACAACCTGCAGAAAAAACATTGCACTTCCTCTTCACTCTCTCACAGTCTCTCTCACGCAATCACAGAGATTTTTTACAATGCTGTAATACCATACACAACTGTGTTATAATGCTTTCTTTTATAGGGGGAAAAAACCATTGGAAACTACTACGGTTAACCCAATACCATGGGTCCGCATAACTGTTGGCAAACACACATCAGGGAACCCCAAAGTAGGGGGAACGAGTGTACAATACACCTGGGGTACAAACATGACTGGAAAATATCTTTGGACCTAGAAGATCAGACTTCACAAACAACACTTCTCTTCCTAAACTTGGTCTTTTGGTAATACTAGTTCTCTTTCTAGAACCTCTTGAGCATTCTCTTTCTCTTTCGCAATTTCTCTCACATTCTTTGAGAACATCTACCTGTCATTTTTCTATCCAACCTTAGCTAGAGCAATTAAGGTTCTCCTGCCACACTTCTCTTTCACATGGAAGCTTCTACTTTCTCCCTCTACCACTAAGTTTACAGTTGTGGTATTTTGTTGAAATAATCTATTAGCTACTGCTTCCTACACATTTAAAAATATTAAAATACAAATACCGATTACCTCTCAGGTCTTAGTACACCTGCTTATTCAAGAAATTTGAGTTCTTTGTTTCTTATCTCTCCAAAATTCCTTTTGCTATCAAACCCTTAATTTCACTCCAAACCCATTTTTTCAGCTCTATTCTTTGGCTGGAGTTCTCTTTCTATGCCTGCAATTTCTTTGCTGTGAATTCCTGTAGAGTCTCTTGTATCTCTTCCTTCATTGTCCAGAACATCAGCTTTGGCTTACTCTTTCCAAGAGCATTAGTGCTCTGCTTGAATATTATACATAGGATGTTCCTGCTCTGATACCAATTGATGGTGACCAGACAATCAATAACTCCATGAAATCAAAACTTGAATTGTGCACAAAACCAAATATACAAAAAATGGAATTCAAATAGCTCACTCAGCCACCATTGATTCCATTCTGATCTACAATGTATATCGGTTTTAATTTTCCAAAATACATTATCTTCCACATCAAATCGTAGCCATTCCTTGTTTAATCTAACGGAGGAAAACCAAACCTGGAAACATTTCCATTTGTGTTTAATTTTAACTGTGTAGGTTCCCAAGAGTTATTTTCTAGGGATTCTTCTCAAGATCTCGATTAATATGTTATGCTTCATCCTCCTCAATGATATGGGCCATTATACTGAGATCAACCATAGACATACCATGAGTAGCTAGACGTAGAGACTTTCAATCAAACCCAACAAAATCAAGCGTTAATGAACTCTTCAACGTTTCTGGAGATTTTCTCTCAGTCACCAATATAAATACGTGATATAAGTCACTAGAGATCAATTGTCTTGATTCCCAACAATATTCAACATCAAAATAGATTCATGAAAACCCACAGAGTAGGACTACTCTGTTTCCTTATTCCAACAAAGTTCTGGCTCTACAAACAAATAACATCTACCTCTATAAATCATTCTTTATTTACCATGATTTCTCCTGCTGGTTTTCTTTCTCCCTCAATGCTTCATTTTTTTTCCATTTTCCATCAGCAATCCCATCAAATGAAGATTTCTCTACAATTAGATTATACAATAAACATGAACTCTTCAAACGAATCAATATTCATCATATCCCAAAATTTGCATTGTAGTTGATCCTCTGCTTCTTCATGTTGTTGTTCAATTACTTTTGTTTCTATCACCTTCCTTTCTCCTGGTTTCCAAACCTTATGATGTAGTGCTCCACTGCCTTTACCCTCATCATTCCTCACTCTCCAATCATGTTCACAGTGAATTTCTTGCTTCATTATACTGTAGATCTTCTTAGGTATTTGCATTGCTTCATTTGTAAACTAATATCATCCTAATATCTTTTCCACTGCAATCTACTACATTTTCCACATTCATCTCTAAACTATTGATTTTCTTCTTCAGCCTTCCTTGATTCAATTTTTTATTTTACTCTTGAGATTGTTGTAAATATTGTCCTGGACATTGCTACCACCCAAATTTCCTGAATATATTTAAAGATATCTCCCTCTGCAACATCCAATTGCTTCTCACTACCTGCAAATTTACTTTCAAAAAGTAATTTGTCTTTCAATTCCCTGACTGAAAAAACATAGTCACTCACACTTTTCTACATATTAGTTAACATAACATAGTTTAGCAAACTAATATCTACTTTTGTCTCAGCCAAAACTTGAGACATTTCCATCTCATTGACTGCAATCCTTTTTAGCAAACTTTTCAGCCATTCACCTTCTTCCCGACTCATCTCAAACACATCATCTATATGTTGATCATTAACTTCAGAATAGCTCTCTTCCTCTTCTTTGTTGATAACATTCCATAGCTTCATTTCATCTCCTTGACTGATTTTAGTAACCAGTTCAACTTCCTTCAGTTATAGGACCGATTCCCTTTTATCATGAGACATATTTGCCTCACCTTCATCTTCATTACTTTCTTCTTCTTCTTTATCGTCAAACCAATCTTGATGTGACACCGCTTCTTCATCCTTTATCAGAATAAAATTATAATTTCTCATCTCTGTGACAACTTTAGATATATGCCCTAAAGTCTCCTTTTGACCACTTAAGAAATCCAAGTTCTCCCTGTTCTCACTAATAATAGGTTCCCTTACATGAGGAATAACTGTCTCATCCTCACTCATGACACATCCTCAACTTTGAACTCTTTCTTCTTTAAAAAGGAATCTATGAAATCCTTCTATTGCAAGAATTCATCCTTGTCTTCATTTGAAATCCATTCATCATCATAATTTACTTGGAAACTTTCACCCTCACACAAGACAGTTCCAAAACATTGATTGCCTTTTGCATAACATACAATCACATTCAAATTGTCAGTTTCAAAACTATAAGACCCAATGGTCTTATTTGATGATTCAATGATCAAATCCTCCTGTTGTTCCAAGTCTTCTTTAGGACTCAGAAAGTCTCCAATGCCATTCTTCTCAACTTCCTCAAGCATGACATCTGAATGCTTGATATCCTCCTTTTATTTTCCCTGGTTTTGGCCATCATCATAAGCCAATCTCTCACTGCTTTCAACTTTTACTGCATGCTAAAAGGAAACACTTTCACTCAGTTGTGCATGTGCATTTACATGAGACTCATATGTCATGTCTTCTTTTAAAATAGAATTTAAGTTCTGTTTGTCTCCTTCCTCCTTTATGACAACATCAACAAATTGTCTTTCTTTACCTATTTCACCTGGAAACTCACATAAGATGTCAGTTTTAAAACATTGAGACCTCTTGGACTCACTTGAATATTCACTCTTCAAGTATTCTCCCAGACACTCACTTTCCTTGAGTATCTCATCTTGCCATTGAGCCTTCATCACTTGTTCTTTCTTCTTTTGTAGCCTATGCCACTTCATATTTCCTCTCATAACAAAACCACATCTCTTGTATTCCTTATTCCTCTGTAACAGTTCCATCAATACTTTAAGATGTATTCTTATTGTAGTCATCTCTCTGTTATATTGTTCGGCAATCATCCCCATCTTTTTTCCATTTGCACAGGCATCTTCTTTCCCTCTATTGTGGCTTCTATTTGAACCTCTACTATCATTGGTCATCCTCTTCTCTATTTCCAGGATTTTTTTTCCATGCTCATTGTGGACTACACTAAAGCCTCTGCAATAGCAAGTTTACTTAATCTTGCTATAAGTACCTTAGTAAGCTTCTATTCCTAAACTTGGTCTTTTGGTAACACTAGTTCTCTTTCTAGAACCTCTTGGGAATTATCATGCTCTTTCTAGGCTTCTACAATTTCTCTCACATTCTCTGAGAACATCTACTTGTCATCTTTCTGTCCAACCTTAGCTAGAACAATTAAGGTTCTCCTGCCACACTTCTCTTTAGCATGGAAGCTTCTACTTGCTCCCTCTACCACTGCTTTATAGTTGTGGTCTTCTGCTGAAATAATCTATCAGCTACTACTACTTGCACATTTAAAAATATTAAAATACAAAGACTGATTACCTCTCAGTTCTCAGTAGACCTGATTCTCCAAGAACTTTGAGTTACTTGCTGCTAATCTCTCTAAAATTCCTTCTCCTATCAAACCCTTAACATCACTTCAAGCCCATTTTATGTTTAGCTCTATTCCTTGGATGGAGTTGTCTTTCTATGCCTGCAATTTCTTTGTTGTGAATTCCTGTAGAGTCTCTTCTATCTCTTCCTTCACTGTCTAGAATCTTCATCTCTGGCTTACTCTTTCCAAGAGCTTTAGTGCTCTGCTTGAATATTATACATAGAGTTTTCTTGCGAAATCAAATTCCCTTCTCCACTTCTTCCTACATGATGTTCCTTCTCTGATACCAATTGATGGCGACCAGGCAAGTAATAACTCCACAAAATAAAAACTTGAATTGTGCAAAAAAACAAATATACAAAAAAATAGAATTCAAATCGCTCAGTCAGGCACCATTGATTCAGTTCTGATCTATAGTGTAGATTGGTTTGACTTTTCCAAAATAAACTTATCTTCCACATCAAATTGTAGCCATTTCTTGTTTAATCCAACGGAGGAAAATCAAACCTGGCAATGTTTCCATATGTGTTTATTTTTAACTATGTAGGCACCTGAGAGTTTTTCGCTAGGGCTTCTTCTCAAGAGCTCGATCCAGATGTTATGCTTCATCCTCTTCAATGATATGGACTATTATACTGATATCAACCTTCGACATACCATGAGTATCTAGATGCAGAGAGTTTCAATCAAACCCAACAAACTCCTGCGCTAATGAACTCTTCAATGTTTATGGAGATTCGTTCTTATTCACCAATAAAAATAAGTGATATAAGTCACCAGAGATCAATTGATCAGTACCACGATCAATTGTCTTGATTCCCAACAAGATTCAACATCAAAATAGATTCATGAAATCCCACAGAGTAGGACTAATATGTTTCCTTATACCAACAACGTTATGGCTCTACAAACAAATAACATCTTCCTCTATAAATAATTCTTTATTTACGATGATTTCTGATGGTGGTTTTCTTTCTCCCTCAATGCAAGTCAATTGTTTTCCATTTTCCATCAGCAATCCCATAAAAGGAATATTTCTCTGCACTTAGGTTACACAATAAACATGAACTCTTCATCTTCATTACTTTGTTCTTCTTCTTTGTCATCAAACCAATCTTCCTGTGACAATGCTTCTTCATCTTTTATCAGAACAAAATTGTGATTTCTCATCTCTGTGACAAATTTAGATATCTATCCTAAAGTCTTTTTTTGGCCACTTAACAAATCCAAATTCTCCCTTTTCTCACCAATAACAGGTTCCCTTACATGAGGCATAATTGTCTCATCCTCACTCATGACACATCCTCCACTTTGAACTCTTTATTCTTTAAATAAGGAGTCTATGAACTCCTTCTGCTACAATAATTCCTCCTTGTCTTTATCTGAAAGCCATTCATCATCATACTTTACTTGGAAACTTTCACCCTCACACAAGATAGTTCCAAAAGATTGATTGTCTTTTGCATAACTTGTAATCACATTCAAATTGTCAGTTTTAAAACTATAAGACCCAATGGTATTATTTGATTATTCAGTCATCAAATCCTCCCATTGTTCCAAGTCTTCTTTAGGTCTTAGCAATTCTCCAATGCCTTTCTTCTCAAATTCCTCAAGAATGACATCTGAATGCTTCATATCCTCCTTTTCCTTTCCCTGGTTTTGTCCATCATCATAAGCCAAACTCTCTCTGCTTTCAACTTTTACTGCATGTTGAAAAGAAACACTTTCACTCATTTGTGCATGTGCATTTACATAAGATGAAACTGTCCCATCTTCTTTGAGAATAGAATTTAAGTTCTATCTATCTCCTTCCTCCTTTATGAAAACATAAGCAAATTGTCTTTCTTTACCTATTTCACCTAAAAACATAAAAAAGATGCCAGTTTTAAAACATTGAGATCTCGTGGCCTCACTTGAAGCTTCACTCTTCAAGTATTCTCCAAGACACACACTTGCCTTGAGTATCTCATCTTCGCATTGATCCTTCATCACTTCCTCTTGCTTCTTCTGTAGCCTATGCCATTGCATCTTTCCTCTCAGAACAAAACCACATCTCTATTCTTCCTTATTCCTCTGTAATAGTTCCATCAATACTTCAAGATGTATTCTTATTGCAGTCATATCTCTATTATATTATTCATCAATCATCCTCATTAATAATCCCTCTACTGTGGCTTCTATTTGAACTTCTAATATCATTGGCCATCCTCTTCTCTATTTCCAGGATTTTTTTTCCACACTCATTGTGGACTGCACTAAATCCTTTGCAATAACAAGTATACTTCATATTGCTATAAGTACGTCACCAAGCTTCTCTTCCTAAACTTGGTATTTTGGTAACACTAGTTCTCTTTCTATAACCTCTTGAGAATTCTCTTTCTCTTTCTAGGCTTTTGCAATTTCTCTCACATTCTCTGAGAACATCTACTTGTCATCTTTCTGTCCAACCTCAGCTAGAACAATTAAGGTTCTCCTTCCACACTTCTCTTTCACATGGAAGCTTCTACTTGCTCCCTCTACCACTGCTTTACAGTTGTGGTATTTTGTTGAAATAATCTATCAGCTACTACTACCTACACATTTAAAAATATTAAAATACAAAGACCGATTACCTATCAGGTCTCAGTAGACCTTATTCTCTAATAATTTTGAGTTCTTTGTTACTAATCTCTCCAAACTTCCTTCTACTATCAAACCCTTAATGTCACTTCAAACACATTTTTTCTAGCTCTATTCCTTGGTTGGAGTTGTCTTTCTATGCCTACAATTTCTTTGTCGTGAATTCTTGTAGAGTCTCTTCTATCTCTTCCTTCACTGTCTAGAATCTTCACCTCTAGCTTACTCTTTCCAATAGCATTAGTGCTCTGCTTGAATATTATACATAGACTTTGCTTGCAACTTCAAATGCCCTTCTCCACTTCTTCCTATAGGATGTTCCTGCTCTGATACCAATTGATGGCAACCAGGCAAGAAATAACTCCACAAAATCAAACCTTGAATTGTGCACAAAACCAAATATACAAAAAAATGGAATTCAAATCGCTCACTTAGCCACCATGGATTCCACTTTGATTTATGATGCAGATTGGTTTGACTTTTCCAAAATAAATTTATCGTCCACATCAAATCATATCCATTCCTCGTGTAATCTAATGGAGGAAAACCAAACCTGGCAACGTTTCCATCTGTGTTTAATTTTAACTGTGTAGGCACCCAAGAGTTATTCGTTAGGGCCTCTTTTCAAGACCTCGATCTAGATGTTATGCTTCATCCTCCTCAATGATATGGACCATTATACTGAGATCAACCATCGACATACCATGAGTAGCTAGATGCAGGGAGTTTCAATCAAACCCAACAAACTCCTGTGCTAATGAACTCTTCAACACTGGAGAGTCGTTCTTTGTCACCAATAAAAATAAGTGATATAAGTCACCAGAGATAAATTGATCATTACCATGATCAATTATCTTGATTACCAACAAGATTCAATATAAAAATAGATTCATGAAAACCCACAGAGTAGGACTACTATGTTTCCTTATTCCAACAGCGTTTGGGATCTACAAAAAAATTACATTTGCCTCTATAAATCGTTCTTTATTTACCATGATTTCTGCTGCTGGTTTTCTTTCTCCCTCAATGCTTCATTTTTTTCCCATTTTCCATCAGCAATCCCATCAAGGGAATATTTCTCTACACTCAAGTTATACAATAAACATGAACTCTTCAAATGAATAGATATTCATCACAGATTTAACACATTCACAAAGATGCATAAATACATACACAGAAAATGATAAATGTCTTCTTCTTCCATTGACAGAACCAAACTGTACAAACTAAAAGAAAACCTTGATTTAATTATGATATTTTTTCTCAGCTACCTATGACCTGATCTTCCCTTCACTTGTCCATTTCCTCTCTTATCCCTTCCCGTAGGCTTACATTCCATTTATGCATGGAAGGAAAACTTCCAGCGCATCAAACAAAATACCTAAACTTATGGAAACTGACTTCTAAATTTAGATTCCATCTTAAACCTCTTATAACTCAGTTACTCTGAACTCCACCGAAAGCTGCTAGCAATCATGGGTTAGTTACAATGATTCATTGACACATGATCTCTATGACTTATGACTCATCACTTGAGAAACTTCTCGTTATATATATATATGTGTGTGTGTGTGTGTGTGTGTCTATATATAAATACACACACACACACACACATATGTATGTATGTATGTATGTATGTA
>LPNX010403295.1:52924-102451 GCA_001517045.1 Pseudotsuga menziesii
ATTTCGAAGTGTTAAATAAGATAATGAACACATATTAAAAGCACAAGAAGAAATAAATAATGTCCTATGAACTAAAATACATAATAATGGATAAGATAAGAATAGAGGACCTTCATTAGAAATAGCAAGGATTGCACCTTATAAACATAAGGTAATCAAATTAACTTTCTAATAATGATGTTGGGTCTTCAAGTTAAGAATCAACTAAACAAATTAAGGGAAAATAAAAGGATTATAGACAAAGCAACAATAGTAACCAACATAAAAAGAAATATAATCCATATGAAGAAATTACTGGTGACTTTAAAAATATTAATCCTCCGATGTTCAATGGTGAAAATGAAGAAGGAGAAGAAGGAGAATCTTGGGTTTCTGGAATGAAAAAGTATTTTCAAATCTATGGGTGCCCACAAGAACCTTCTACCCAAATATGATGCAATCGGAGCGCACGAGCGGAACAAAACAAGAACGCACACGCACCTTTGTATGCATGCAAGCACACCTACTTCGACAGTGGAGAACATCCAGGTCAGATTGTCAGCATGGAAAACAGGAGCATGCACATGCCCCTAATGATGCATGTGTGCATGCATCGTGATCATCATCCTCATCATCATCACCATCATTTTTCATTATCATCATCATTGCTATCATCATCCTCATCATCACCCTCATCCTCATCATCATCATCATAGTCATCATCCTCATCATCATCATTGTCATCCTCCTTCTCCTCCTCATCATCATTTTTCATCATCATCATCATCATCATCATCATCATCATTGCCATCATCCTCCTTATCGTCATCATCACCATCATAATCATCATCATCATAATTATCATCATCATCATTGTTCCTCATCATCATCATCATCATCATCATCATCATCATCATCATCACCATCATTGTTCATCATCATCCTCATCTTCATCCTCATCCTCATCATTGTAATCTTCATCATAATCATCATAATCGTCGCCATGATATTCATAGTCATCATGATCATCATTATCATCATCATCATCCTCATCCTCCTCCTCCTCCTCCTCCTCCTCCTCCTCCTCATCATCACCATCATTGTCATAGTCATCATTGTTATCATCCTTATCATCATCATCACCATCATCATCATCATCATCATTATTCCTCATCATCATTGTCATCATCATCATCCTCATCATAATCATAATCATCATCACCATCATAGTCATCATCATCATCATCATCATCCTCATCCTCGTCATCATCATCATAGTCATCATCCTCATCATCATAATTGTCATCATCCTTATCATCATCATCACCATTATTGTTCATCATCGTCGTCGTCGTCATCGTCATCATCATCATCATCAGCAGCAGTATCATCATCATCCTCATCATCCTCATCATAGTCATCATCCTCATCATCATTATTGTCATCTTCCTCCTCCTCCTCCTCATCATTGTTCATCATAATCGTCATGGTCATCATCATAATTCCATTGAAAATGATTGAAAATAAAATCAAAGCAAAGTTTCAACTAAACCTATCATCATCATCATTGTTCCTTAGCATTGTTGTCATCATCCTCATCCTCATCCTCATCATCATCATCACCATCATCGTCATCATCGTCATCATCATCATTGTCATCCTCATGCTCATCATCATCCTCATAGTCATCATCATCATCATCATCCTCATCTTCATCATAATCATCATAGTCATCATCCTCATCATCATCATTGTCATCATCCTCATCGTCATCATCACCATCATTGTTCATGGTCATGGTCATGGTCCTCCTCCTCCTCCTCATCATCATCATCACAATAATTGTACATCATCATCGCCATTGCCATCATCATCATCATAGTCATCATCCTCAACATCATCATTGTCATCCTCCTCTTCCTCCTCCTCATCATTTTTCACCATCATCATTCCATTGCAAATGCTTGAAAATAAAATCAAAGCAAAGTTTCAACTAAACCTATCATCATCATCATCATCATCATCCTCATTGGTCCTCATCATCATCGTTATCATCATTGTCATCATCATAATCATCATCATCATCATTATCGTCATCACCACCACCATCATTGTTCATCATCATCATCATCATCATCATAGTCATCGTCCTCATCATCATCATTGTCATCATTCTTATCATCATCATCACCATCATTGTTCATCATCACTGTCATCGTCATCATCATCATCCTCATCATCCTCGTCATCCTCCTCCTCCTCATCATTGTTCATCATCATCATTGCATTGAAAATATTTGAAAATAAAATCAAAGTAAAGTTTCAACTAAACCTATCATCATCATCATCGTTGTCATCATCATCATCATCATCATCATCACCATCATCGTCATCATCGTCATCATCATCATCGCCATCCTCATCCTCATCCTCATCATCATAGTCATCATCCTCATCATCATCATTGTCATCATCCTCATCTTCATCATCACCATCATTGTTCCTGGTCATCATCATCGTTATCATCATCATCATCCTCATCATCCTCATCCTCATCATAATCATCATAGTGATCCTCCTCCTCCTCTGCCTCCTCATTATCCTCATCCTCATCATCATCATCATAGTCATCATCCTCATCATCATCATTGTCATCATCATCATCATCATCATAATCATAATTATCATAGTCATACTATTCGTGATCATCATCATCGTCATCATCGTCGTCATCATCATCATCATCATCATCATCATCATCATCATCATCATAGTCATTATCATTGTCATCATCATTGTTCATCATCGTCATCATCATCATCCTAATCATTGTCATCATAGTCCTAGTCATCGTGATCATCATCATCCTCATCATGATCATGATCATGATCATCACCATCATTGTTCATCATCATTGACATCGTCATTATCATCATCATCATAGTCATCATCCTCATCATCATCATTGTCATCCTCCTCCTCCTCCTCATCATCATTGTTCATCATCGTCATTCTATTGCAAATGCTCGAAAATAAAATCAAAAAAAAGTTTTAACTTAACAGATACGTGCACGTGTCCTTAACGCGTATGCACTAAGAAGTGTGAGTGCACTTCTAGTGCGTTTTTGTTACGTTTTAATCTATGCGCACGCATGATTTAAATTTAGAATTTTGGTGGGCACCTTTTTTCCAACCTACGTGGTGGATGACTTGGCTGCTTTGGTTTTAGTTTCGGGTTTCCAAACCAAGTGGTTCGGACTCTCTTATGACATAAAACATGTTTTGTACCACTTCTTCTATTTCGTCCGTGATTTTGCATATGCCATGCTTGTCCACTGCTAATGAAAATTCACACACTTGTGTAACTCTGTCTGTAGATTCTGAATATATAATTTTTATTTAAATCTAGTTTTTTTCTATTTTTTATTTAATTTTAAATGGACTAATGTCAATCTAACACAAAATGTAGGCTATTTTGTTTGGCTATAACTTTTGGTTGGCTTGCCTATTTAAAAAACAGAAAAGAACCCACACAAGAAGACACAAAGAACACCCTAAAAAAAATATCGTTCATTGACTATGTTAAGACCAAAATGTCGTGGACCAACTCTCGACCTTGTCATTTTAGGGCACCACTGACTTCCTTAATTATATATATATATATATATATATATATGGAAAACTAATGTTGCACTAGACACACCTGTTATCTACAACTCTATATAATTTTTTTCACAAAATTGCACCATTTGCATACCAAACGAGTGGACCAGCGCACACATTCATTATTTTTTGGGAAAAAAATAACATACCAACCTTAGAAGAACCTTATTTTTTGGGATTTATACTTAGTTTCCATAAATAAAAGTTATATGTTCCAGAAGGTAATCCGATTGTCCACATTTCATATTCTTACGCCAAATTCCAAAAAGTTGCGTAGGTACCTCTAATATTGATTTTTGACGTTTAGATTTCTATTTTTCCAGAAGTCCATTGCAACAAAGGTGTCATAAGTGACCAGCATTAGCTTGCAGCAGCCCCTATAAGTATTCATATGAGTTAAAGGAAAAAATGACAATATACAACTTAACTGGGAAAGTTGATATTTGGTGGAAAGACATCAAAAATGTAAAGAACATTAAACTTACATTATGTAACATGATTTTTTTTTAAGAAATACTTTAAAAGAAAATATTTATTAGAACAACATTATGAGGAAAAAGCTAAAGAATTTTATGAGTTGAGATTAGTTTAATGACGATGAAAGAACTATGTAGTAAGTTTCTAAGTTTATTACCTTATGTACCATATATTATTGATAATCCAAAAACTTTGGAAGAGGCTATAAGAAAAACAAATTTTTGTTATGACCAAAATAAAAACAAAAATGATAGTATATACCTAATTGGAAAAATAAAAGATGTGAAAGTTTTGAACAGAAAACGAAGGACACAAAATTTTATAAAAATACTAGAAATAATTATCGAGGTTATCAAGGAAGTAATTTTAAAAATAATAAACAACATAATCATACTGCAACAAAAGAAAAAGAAGTGTCCATTGCTTATAATAAAATATTGCAGAAATGGAACCATTAAAATGTTGGGATTGCGGTGAACCGCATTATTTTAAAGATTTTTCATGTAAGAAGGAAAAATCTTAGCAATGCGAATAAAATTCAAGAAGATACTACTATGAGATATATAGCGAGGAGCATGACCAGAATCAATGCAACCTTGGATAACAGGCAAACCGATCATCAAACATCTATGGTCGAAATTGAAGGTATGTTAAAAGATAAACCAATCTCTATATTGATTGATCCAGGTGCAAGTTTAAGTTATATCTCACCAATAATTATAGAGTTATGTAAACTACAACAAAATAAATTTGAAAATTCGTGGTTAGTTCAACTTGCTATAGGCACGAAGCGAAAAGTAACTAGTCTTGTGAAAGATTATGAATTTAATCTGAATGGTTTTAAGACACACACTGCTTTAAATATATTACCCTTAGGATCATATGATTTGTTGATAGGAATGGATTGGTTGGATACACAAAGAGTTATTTTGCACTGTTATGATAAGACATTTTCATGTTTTGATGAAGAAAGTAATAATATTGTCATAAAATGAATTCCAAAGAAAATCACTATAAGAGAAATTTCAACTTTACAAATGATACAAGTTGCAAGGTATTTTCAGTTCACAAAATAGATGATAGAGATAAAAACAATCAAGCCAAGTTTGAAGAAATACCAATTCTAAAATATTTTAAAGATGTATTTCCAAGCCGTGGCACCTTTATATCAGTGTCTTTTGAGTCTTTACTAGTGTTTTAAGCAATTTTAGAAAGTCTTTGATTTCCCATGTTATTTATATTGTATTTGTACATTAGATGCCTAGTCATAGCATTTTGATGGGAAGACCCACTTCTACTAGAAAAATAAGATAATATGTATTAAAATTATATAACAAATTAAAAAAATTTAACAAATTATATATATAAGATTTATATAGGTAAGATTCACTTCTATTAAGTAAGAAAATAGGATGGGGTGTTTTAAAATTGATATAAGATTTTAAAAATTTAATAAATATGTAGTTAATCTCTCAAAAGGTTGATCTGATAGCGTTTTTATCAGACAATCTGAAGCTTAGTTTATCTATGTAATTTTATTTTATTTTTTAATAATAAAAATATGTTTTTCTGGCTGAAATATATATATATATATGAAAATCATATAAATAAATACATCTAAAAAATTAAATAATTAAAAAATATAAATCTTTATTTAAATATCGTAGATAAAACTCATTTTAATAATTTTAAAAACCTTTTTGCTTTAAAATACTAAAAGACTATCGAAATAAACCAAATTAAAAGTAAATCTCCCGTCCAAGATTCCTCACCAATAAAGTGACGAAATAAACAATTCACTAATGGTGCCTGTCCATATCGGACCTACCCCTGTATTGATGTGAGTGATAACACTTCATTCCGAGTTTTTCCCGTTTTTAGAAAGAACTTTAACATCCTATTTTTAAGAGAATCTTCTAGGCGCCATCACTTCATATGCTACCGACACCCATATTGTTTTCAGCGATAAGACTTCTGTTCGAGTTTTCGTGTGTTTTTGGGAATACTTTCACATACTTGTCTTTGGAAATCTTCGATGTTAGCCCATTGAAGTCAAGGTGTCTTTCATACCTATATATATATATATAACTATGAAATAGCTATATATATAATTATGAAATAGTTGGGGTTGAAGGTAGGAGCCAGCAAGTTGATTTGATGGAAGTCTGGTTTTGATTCATATAGGGAAGGTGTTAGTAAAACAGTGCTGCACCTTAAATGTATGTCATCTTTGCCGAAGAGACGTATCATAGTCTAGTTTTGAGCCACTGGGTTTACAAGGATGGGCTTGTCAACTTTTGGGTATTTTTTTTTTTGTGCAAAGGAGGAGCAATAAAAAAATTGTGGAGGTATTTTGTTCGAATTTAAGTCTAGATCTAGGCACAAGGGCTCTATTGAGATCATTTGATAAGTTTGGCTTGTGGATTAGTTTGGTTTGTGCAGAGTTTGCTTGCTTGAGTGAAAATTGGCATAATCTTTCTTTGTCGATGAGCAATTGGATCAATTTTGGCTATTTGCACGGTATTATGGAAAGGCATAGTCATCGTGAGAAATGTGTTGTGTGTGAAGTTTTAGAATTTAAAAGGATTATTAGACAATCCCTTGGTAAGACAATTGAATAAGTTACAAGAAGCAATATCCTATCTAAATCATAGCATTGGGGATTACATCTACATGCCCAACTTGTTTGATATAAGGACTTGGAAGCACAAATTGAATCCCATAATAGAAAATGGACAAATTCGTCTTTCATGTTAATATGCAATATCAAATGATACTTTGCTTTCACCATAGGCTCTTAGCTCATAGTGGATAGGACCTTAAACTCAATAATAAACATAGAGGATTTGACAATACAATAGGTAGAAGAAGAATATGAGGAGGATTGGAACAATGAGTCGAAGAAGGGAATGCAAGGAAATGAAGAAGAATAAATGAAAGAATCTTGTAGTGAGCATCGTTTCTCCTAGTTGAGCTAGGTTTTCTTTATGTATTGTCATGTCATTCGTTGTGTGATCAGTGTATTAGAGTTTAGAGTCACAATTCTTGAATATAGGTTACAATCAACAAATAGAAAGAGTGATCAATATATAGATGTTTGCTTTGAAAAACAGTTATGGCTTAAATATATATTTTTAATCATTTGGACATTATTATCTTCATGATGATGATGATGATGATGATGATGATTAACGTCCTTTGAGACCAACTTTGTTCTATCGGACCTTAAGAAGGAAAATACTTGCTTACTTTAAAATCTTGTTCATGTACTCAAAAAACTTTCAAAGAAGCTTTCCAAGCTCACTATAGTTTTGGCAAGTTAGGAGGTTATAAAGGTTTGTATTGTAGCAAATACTATGAAACTCAGATTTAATGTGGGTGTAAGCAAGGCACTCTAAGAGAAAGTGATTTTCATCATCGACGCTCATAGAGTCACACAGATGGAAAACCCTTTTCACCCATGGAGTTTTAGGAATAGACCAACGCCCTGTTTCATTGTGGAGTTCATGAAAGTTCGCTCTAATCTTGGCTATATTAATTTTCTTCCGTGATCTAGTTACTACTGAGAGATACTTCTGATCTTCCAAGTTAGGATTAATGATCTCCTTATAGTATCTTAATTTTATCTTAACCGTTAAATTTCCCTCACATGAGAATTTCTCTTTAAACTTAGAGGTAATATTTTTTTGACATTGTCACTCTTTTGCAAAATTTCGTTTTCATTAATGCTTCAATGGTTTAACCAAGCCATCGTATCTTTACACCAACACCACTTGAGGCATAGTTGGTTTTGACTTGAGTTTAAAGCAATATTAGGAAGTCTCTTGTTTCCCATGTTATTTATCTTATGCTTGTACATCAGGTACTTAGTCATAGCAATATTCTGGACATAGGAAAGACCGACTTCTATGAAAAGAATAAAATAAAACATATTACTTTTAAATAAATAAATAAATATAAATTACAACTTTCCTCTTCGACTTTAGGGTAAGGTGCAACTATGTTATGGTATCACGGCTTTATGTATGAGGCTAATGGCTAGATGTTTCGAGATACCACATGACTCTTATGTGATGCCATATCTAAATAAATAAATAAAATGAGTTATTTGTAAAAGAGACGATGCAATCAATTATAGAGACAGCGGAAATAAAGACATAATTAACTAAATTTGTATGTTGTGACATGACGGGGCCACAAACCCTAAACCCTAAAGATAAAGGCACACAGGCATCTCGGGAATCTATTAATTCATGAAGTTCGTCTGGCAAACAATTGGAAAGGAAGAAGGTCTGACAGAGTTGTGGGATCTCTTGTACTATCGCTCAACCAGAATGCGCTGTGTGTTGATAACTGCCATGAAGAGGAGCTTGCGGTTTTCTCTGTGGAATCGGAAGAATCTGTGCCGTATTGCAGACGATACCACTCTGCATCTTCCTCCTGCAATCGATCATACTCAGCATCTTCAAGCAAATCCAGAGCCAGATGTTGAGTCTGGTTGCATCAATATTTCCTCTATATTTGCAAAATCGACTCTTCTTGCTTGTTTTTCGGGCCACCGTCATCATCTCAGCCAAGTTGAACCTGGAGAGGAAGTTCGTGATGATAATAATGGTTTCAGATCAGTTTGGTTGGCAGGATTTGATCCCGCCACCTCTACTGCTGACAGAAACTATCTGATGGTTCATACCAGCATGAGATATGCCATTTTCATTTGACCTAGTTAGTTCGGCAATCTCCATTCCGGTCAGATAGTTTGTAAATATTATCATAACAATGTTAGAAAAATCTTTATTTCGATAACAGTTTGTAAATGTTGTTTGGTTACTTATGAGGTCAAAAACAAATATCACTGATCGTGTGTAATCTTGAGAACAATTTTTAATAAGACCAATTTTGGTTTATTGAACATTAAAAAAAGATAATATTTGGTTTATTTTAAAAATTTGTTGTTGTGTTTAAAAATCTTTCTAGATTCACTATAGTTTTGGCAAATTCTGAGGTTATAAAGGTTTGTATTATACCAAATACTCTTAAACTCACATCATGTGGATGTAAGCAAGGCACTCTAAGAGAAAGTAATTTTCATCTTTAACGCTTATAGACTAACAAAGAAGACAAACCCTTTCAGCCTATAGAATTTTAGGAATAGACCAGAGCCTTATTTAATGAAATTTCGTTCTAATCTTGACTATATATATAAATTAAAATTAATTTTAAGTATTAAATTTAATAATTTATAAATAATATAATAATAATTCTCTATAAATAAAAATTAACATACTTTTTGTATATATATGTTGAAACTTTTTGTATTCCGAACATATGTTTGTAATGATATTCTTTATAAATTTTTATGGAATCTAAATTGAAAGATAAATGTTTTATAATAAATTTTCAATAAATTTATAATTAAATAAGTTATTATTTTTATTTTATTTAATTGATAAAAAATTTTGTCATAAAGTTTTATTTTAAATTTTTTGTCATAAGGTTTTATTTTAATTTTTTTAATATATTTAAAAAATCCAAATTATTTAAAATTTGGAAAATAAGCCAATCAAAATAGAAATGTGTATGATTTAAAATATAAATTTATTTGAAAGATTAATTTTTGTATGTTTAAGTGATTCTATTTCAATCTGCTTTAAATTCAAAGTGTAAATTTTTTAATAGTAAATTTAGAATAAGATAAATTTATAAAAGTCGTTTAAATATTCAAAGTTTTCGAACTTTTAAGAATATATTTTCTATTTGTTTTGTTAGGGTTTATATAAGTATCCTAGTTTGAGGGTGTTAAATCTATTTATACATTAAAAACACAATTTAAACATTTTCAAATTAAAATTTTACTAAACAATAGAATAAATAGACTACATCTTTATAAAATTTTATTTCAAATTAATTTTTTATATAATTAAAGTATGGAATAATAATAATAATAATAAAAATAATAATAATAATTTGAATTACAATTATTAAACTAACTCTATTTATTAGGAAAGTAAAATAAATTATATTAATTTTTTTATATAAATGACTCATGGTCGTGGACTTGTACAGGTAAAGCGGTTGGTAGGGAGATTCCTTGAATTGAGGCTCCTGAATGGTGTTGAGGGTTTGGTACACTCCTACACGTAAGCAATGGTCCTGTACATGCTATGGCCATAGCCATGGCTATTAACCCTACATTCCCCTATCCGGCTCGTGACTCGGGACGTTTTCAGGTTCTTTGGTGGTGTTGCTCCTCGTTTTCCTCCGCTCTTGCATGGCTCATGCTATTCTTGGGCTTTCTTTGTTTCTTTGCACACACCAATGGTGGTCATCCTAGAGTTCCTCCCCCCCGCGGGGAACTAGTACCAACCAGGTATTAACGTGGGAATATCTTTTGTCATGGTTTGTGGTTTTTGACCATCGTGGGTGTTCTACTTTTTTTCTTGCCTCGCCACCTTGCATGGCTTCTTACGTCTTATTTTTTTGCTCCGTCTTTTTTGGGTTCTATCAGCCGCGTCATGGTTGAATTTAGCACTTCTCTATTCAGCCTATGACCCTAGGGTTTCGTCATCTGTCCTGGGTTTTCTTTGTTTGCTCTTGTGGCCACCTCACCGGTCTTTTCAGGTACGAGGTATTTTCCTCGATGGTTTTCTTTGGAGGTTTTTTGTGGTGAGGTGATGATTGTTTCTGTTACGTCTTTCCATTGTTGTTACGTCTTCGAATCTGGTAGTTTTCTAGTGCTCAGGAAACCTGGTTCTTTGAAGCGGGCTAGACTTTGTTATTGTTTGCGGTCCTTGACCATCTCAAGGGATTTACTTTGTTGCGCTTGCCTCACCACCCTGCATGGTTTCCTTCGTTGTGTGGTTTAGCCCCATTATTTCTGGGATCTGTCAGAAAAGTCATGTTTGACTTTTGTTATTCTTAGTTTCGTCCATCACCTCTGGGCTTGGTCGTCTATCCTGGGTTATCTTGGTTCCACTCACTGGTCCTTCCAGGAGTGGGTTTCTCCTTGGTGGTTTTCTTTGGTGGTTTTTTGAGTTGCGGGGTGTTGTCCCTTCTGCCTACTCTTCCTTTGCTATAAGGTTTTCGGCTTTGACTATCTCCTAGGTTCCCTACCCACCTGGTGGTTTGGAGTCTTTCTAGCGGTCGGGGTTTTGGCTCTGAGTGCGGGGTTGAATTCTGTCACCACCCCATGGTGGACATTGTCTCCTCGCATTTTCGCCGCAAGTGACGGGAAAAAAATATCAAGACCCACGAAGGCCGCTTCCGCTACGTCCTTGGCCATGACATTTTCCTTGAACGTGTGTCCTCGTTATGCTCTCAGGCTCTGATCGACCGTCTAGAATACTGTAAAATGGGAAAATAGGAATGGGTTGATTGGGATTGTGCGAGCTAGAAGCCGTTGATCAAGTATGACCCTACCATCAGTCTCTTGTCTTGAGGCTGGATTGTATTTGTTTTTCTTGAGGAAAAACATGCCAAACTGATTCTGGATTAGACTTGGCGTGTCAACAAGGGCTCACTAGTGCTGGGGCACTAGCACATGCACTTCGATCCACTCCGTGAAAGGGTTACGAAAAGGAACCTCTAGGTTTTATTACCCTCGCTCCACTTTCCTCTCTAGAATCAACATATCTTGGAGGGCATTGCGAATACAATTTGCTGTTTCATGGCCGTGGATGATGACTTTCACCTAGCATATGATAAAGGTATGGATAGGGTATTGGTGGAGAGGGAAATCTCTCTCGGTCTCCCTGCAGATGTGGAGATCCTCTGTAAGGACCGACTCCTGGTTTAGAAGCTGGACTATCTACATGTACCTTTTCGATGTAGCTAGTGCCAAGAAATGGGTCATCTGTGGCATTCTTGTCCCCTTCTTAGGCCGACCCCCATGGGCTTCAGTCAGGAGGTCTCCCTAGTCGTCGAACACTCTCCCATCACTGTTGCTCCGGAGCACCCGCATTTAAGTATTTACTCTAATTCCCTTTCACTGTTTGATGATTTCTCTGATTCTCAGCTCGAAGGTTTGGCTATTATGGATTCGGCTCCTTTACCTGTTGTTTCTGACGGTATGGCTTGTCCTTTGGCTGCCCCTCTTGATCTGAATCCTCCTTTTGGCGCTACCTCTGATTTACTTGCTACCCCCTCGGGGGGATCCTCCCCGGATTTGGATCCCTCTCAGTCTTCTCCATCCACCCCAAACACCATTCCCACGCTCCCTGTACCTTCCCTTACTTCGGTTGTCGACTTCCCTCCTCTCCCTACCTCCACTACCACTCTCCTACCTTCTCCCCCAGTTTGCAACCCCACTTCCTGTTGAAATATTGTAACTTCAAAGAATATTGTATATGTATCTTTTTTTGGTCCCCGATGGTCCTACCGGGAGAACCACTTGTATTACTTTGTACCCCGATGCTTCTAATCGAAAGAACTAATAAGAGTCATGAGGAAGTCCCCTCTAATTTTAAAGGTGGGTGATTAGCACCCCAGTGTGGTTACTTGAGCCTACATGTGTAACTCAAGCCTACATGATTAACTCGACCCTACATGTCACATGAGTTAACTTAAGTGAACAGATGAATATAAATAGAGGTGTAGCACTCCTCATTTGCAACACACACTCTCACTTGTGTAGTGCATTAGTGGAGAAGAGAAGTAGCTGGAGAAGGAGGAGGATCAAAATTTGATCTCCTTGCTCGTTTTAACTTTTATCTTTTATCTTTGGGGAATCTATATTGAGGAAGCTTTTGCTAGGTTTTTCCCTTTAGGGTTTTCCTAGGATAAATCTTTGTGTTCCTTTTGTATGGTTGTGCTTGTCTATCTTTCAGTGATCCTGTTTATATGATTTTGTTATGAAAATGAAATGAAGCACTAATATCTTAGCTAAGCATATGAAAATTTAACATGGTATCAGAGCCACCCTGAAAAGAAGACATTGTGCAGCTACAGAATCTAGGGCTTCTTACTTTTTGGTTCTCTCTCCATAATTGATCAGCAAAAGAAGGCTAGGACGACTCTTCATTGAAGGGCACATCTTTCTGTTGAAGCAGAATTCGATTCTGAGCATTTTTAGTTTTGGTGAGGAAAATTAGGGCTTTCTACAGAAGAAGAATTTTTGAGTGAGCCCAGCATAGGATTATTATCCTCATCAAAATTGAAGTTTAGAGACCTGGATCAAGAAATTTGGTTGGGTGAAACTTCGAGAAAGTCAAACCCTAGTTTGACCCCAATCTGGAAAAACCCTAAATACTAAAACTGCTACATTTTGGTACATTCTATATATATTGATATTGGGGAAGGCTCAAGCATTTCAAAATTATGGAGGCTGGAGATAAAATCTGTATTTACGCTGTGTCCAAAATTCAGCCTCAAATTCGCTATATTCTAAGCGATATGACCCCTCCAAGTTAGGGTTCCAGCCTCTTCCAGAATTCCTCCCTAAATAGGACACCCGGGGAGAATTGCTGTAGTGTGGGATACAGAGGTCGAAATGGAATTCCTGAAGATGTTCAAGAAAGAGCACAAAATTTAATTTCTATGGTCTGAATTTCAGAACCTAAATATGAAGCAATGACATGTGGCATTCCATACAACTTCACTGTTCTGAACAGTCCTGTAATAGGTCACCTTGGGAAAATGATCATAAATACCAATTGGTGAAACCAATTCTGATGAAACCTATTGTGTTGGATCAGGTACATGCGGGGTTAACTCAGTGAGAAATTGTAGACATAGAGGAGCATAAATTTCAGAGCTATCATAGAAACAATAACAGGAATTTCTGCAGAAGAAATTGGAAAACTAGGGCTTCCTGTTTCGGGAGCTTCCCTCCACTGTTTTCAGAAAAGGAGTACATTGAACAGCTCCATTTGAAGAGATATATCTTTCTATCCAATCATATCTGAAAGATTCGAAGTTTTGAAAATTAGGGTTTCTCTGACAAACCCTAGATTAGCTAGCTCCATAAGCAGGACGGACACCTCAAATCGGTAAGATCTAATCTTTTGTTATTTGCATTTGAGGTTCTCATTTCAAAGTGATCTATGACATCAGCGTGATGATAAGCTTGGTGAAGTTGAAAAACTCCCAAGCATGGAATTATTTGATCTCTCTGAAGAAAATGAATTGGACACCTACATGAGTAGAGAGGTTCCAGTTCTAGAGGGAAATTAGCCTCAAAGCCTTACACAAGAAGAACTTGATCAAGGCCAAGAAGATCATTGTTTATTCAATCACGGATCAACTTGTACCACAAGTATCTTCCCTAAAGACACCGAAGATGTTTGATTCCTTGATCAAGCTATTTGAAGATAAGAACATAATTCAGAAGATGGATTTGAGAAAACAGTTGAAGAATGTGAATATCCAGAATGCATAACATCTTGAAGTAGTGGAAGAAGAAGCAGAGAATGTAGAAGTGGTGATATCCACCTTGAATGGCCTCCCATGATCATGGGATTCATTCAGGCGAGGAATGTGTGCCAAAAGGAAGTGATTACTTTCAGTTGACTCTGGGAAGAAGAAGAAGCTCGTCGCATAAGAAGAGAAGAAGAAAGATGGGAGCAAATTGAAGATCAAGCTCTCACCATTCAAAGAAGATCCCTCAAGTGATGAGGAATATGAAGAACTCAATTCTTGACAAACCTCTTATCCATCTTATCATTTGGATAAGAAATGATGATTTCATGAATGAAGAAGATGATGAAGGAGAATGATTGAAGAAGAAGTATACATAAAACAACCACAAGGATTTGAAGTTGAAGATAGACATACTCACGTATGTGAATTGAAGAAGGGCTTGTATGGCCTTAAACAAGCCCCTCAAGCTTGGTATGGAAGAATAGATAGTATCCTGACGAGCATGGTCTTTGCCAAGAGTAAAGTCGATCCTAGCCTTTACTACAAGGTTGCAGAAGATGAACCTGTCATCCTGTTATTATATGTGGATGACATATTCTTAACACAGAATGAGTAACAGATCATGGAAAGCAAGAAGAAACTAGCAGAAGAATTTGAGATGAAAGACCTTGGGTTAATGCATTATTCCTAGGTTTGGAAGTATGACAAAGAAATATTTCTAAACCAGGGAAAGTATGCGGTAGATATATTGAAGAGATTCAATATGTTGGAATGCAAAGCCATGGCCACACCCATGGAATCCAACCTGAATCTGTTAGCTGGTGACTCATCAGAGTTACTGGATGCGACTCATTATAGATAGATCATTGTGTCATTGATGTGCTTAACAAATACTAGACCAGACATTTGTTTTGCTATGAACACCTTAAGTCAATATCTAGTTCAACCTAGATGGGTTCACTTGGTAGCTACAAAACATGTGATGAGGACTATATATTTTGGTCTATACTATGATGGTAGCCATAACTATATATTGTATGGCTATATAGATGCAGATTGGGCTGGAAGTATCTCAGATAGAAAAACTAATACAAAAGGTGGATGTTATAGTCTGGGATTTGCTATGATTTCATGGTTTAGCAGAAAGCAGTTTAGTGTTGCTCTAAGCACAGCTGAAGCATAATATATAGTAGCTTAATTTTCTAGTTGTGAAGCCATATGGCTTCAGAAGCTGATGTGAGGATTATTCAACCTAGAGTTGGATACTACCGAAATTATATGTGATAACCAGAGTTGTGATGACAGAGAACCCTGTGTTCCATCGTAACACATAGAAATCCATTATTTCTATGTACAAGATAAGATGCAGATGATGATGTTTCAGTATTCCCATACCGAAGATATAGATGATGTTTCAGTATTTACATACTGTAGATGCAGATGATGGTGATTCCGTATTTCTATACTGAATATAGAAATGATGATGCTTTCAGTATTTCTATACTGAATATATAGATGATGATGATTTCAGTATTTCCATACTGAAGATATAGATAATGTTTCAGTATTCCAATACTAAAGATATAGATGATGATGATTTCAGTATTCCCATACTAAAGATATAGATGATGTTTCAGTATTTACATACTGTAGATGCAGATGATGGTGATTCTGTATTTCTATACTGAAGATATAGATGATGATGCTTTTAGTATTCACATACTGGAGATACA
The DNA here is from genome assembly GCA_001517045.1 of Pseudotsuga menziesii. Lineage (NCBI taxonomy): Eukaryota > Viridiplantae > Streptophyta > Pinopsida > Pinales > Pinaceae > Pseudotsuga > Pseudotsuga menziesii. Next base: position 69,130 of record LPNX010403295.1, read on the forward strand.
AATGGTGATAGTTCAGTATTCACATACTAAAGATGTAGATGATGATGGTTTGGATGATGATGTGCTGACAAAGCCTCTGTCTCGAGTAAAGTTTGAACACTTTTGAGACAAGCTTGGTGTTGTTCGGAAAGACCTTCCTCGAAAGGGGGAGTAGTGATGTTGCAATGGGATTGTATCATCCCTGGGCACTTTCCCTAAAGTGTTTCGAAAACCTCGGTCCTCGAGAATGAAGAGGGATTGTATCATCCTGGGACATATGTCCAGAAGTGATCCAGTGAACTTCGTCGAGAATGTGGCAGGATTGTATCATCCTTGAACTTCGGTTTAGAATGGATCCAGTGAACTTCGGTCATCGAGAAGGTGGTAGGATTGTATCATCTTTGGACCTCGGTTCAAAATAGATCCAGTGACTTTGGTACTCGAGAATTTGTGTTGATCCCATAATTCTAATAGGAAGGATTGTCTGAGTTCCACAACTGTGTTGATCCTGTAATTCCAAAAGGAAGGATCGTTAGTAACTCCGTAAAGACCTACATCCCGTAATTCCGAAAGGAAGGATCATTGACTTGATCCCATAATTCCAATAGGAAGGATTGTCTGAGTTCCATAGATGTGTTGATATCATAATTCCGAAAGGAAGGATCGTTAGTAACTCCATAAAGACCTAAATACCGTAATTCCGAAAGGGAGGATCATTGAATTGATCCCATAATTCCAATAGGAAGAATTGTCTAAGTTCCACAGATCTGTTGATCCTGTAATTCCGAAAGGAAGGATCATTAGTAACTCCGTAAAGACCTAAATCCCGTAATTCCGAAAGGAAGGATCATTGACTTGATCCCGTAATTCCGAAAGGAAGGATCATTGACTTGATCCCGTAATTCCAATAGGAAGGATTGTCTGAGTTCCACAACTGTGTTGATCCCGTAATTCTGAAAGGAAGGATTATTAGTAACTCTGTAAAGACATAAATCCCGTAATTCCGAAAGGAAGGATCATTGGCAGCTTCGTAAAGACATGATCCCATAATTCCAATAGGAAGGATTGTCTGAGTTCCACAACTGTGTTGATCCCGTAATTACGAAAGGAAGGATCGTTAGTAACTCCATAATGACCTAAATCCCGTAATTCTGAAAGGAAGGATCATTGACTTGATCCCATAATTCCAATGGGAAGGATTGTCTGAGTTCCACAGATGTGTTGATCCCATAATTTTGAAAGGAAGGATCGCTAGTAACTCCATAAAGACCTAAATCCCGTAATTCTGACACGAAGGATCGTCTGAGTACCACAGACATGTTGATCCCGTAATTCCGAAAGCAAGGATCATGTTGATGTTTTGATGATGATGATGTTGATGTTTTGATAATAATGATTTTTTGATGATGATGATGTTTTGATGATGATGTTACTTATCGAAATATCAGAGTATGATGATGATGGCCCACTGATCGAAAGATCAGAGTATGATGATGATGACATACTAATCGAGAGATCAGAGTATGATGATGATGATGTTGCTGTTCGAAAGATCAGAATATGATGATGATGATGTTGCTGATCAAAAGTTCAAAGATCTGATGATGATGTTGTTGATCGAAAGGTCAAAGTGCTGAAGATTGTTGTTGATCGAAGAGGTCAAAGATTGCTGCTGATCGAAGAGGTCAAAGTGTTGATGTTGCTGAAGATTGAAGATTGAAGATGAAGACTACATGATGTTGAAAAGCTTCCAATGATTTATAGATGTGTTAACCCTGATGATGCTGATGATGCTCTCTCTCTCTCTCTCTCTCTCTCTTGTTATTGTTGTTTTTGATGTTGTTGTAGAATACCCTTCTCGTTAAGGGGGAGTGCTGATGTTGTTGTAGAATACCCTTCTCATTAAGGGGGAGTGTTTAAATATTATAACTTCAAAGAATATTCTATATGTATCTTTTTGTGGTCCTCGATGGTCCTATCGGGAGAACCACTTGTATTACTTTGTACCCCGATGCTTCTAATCGGAAGAACTAATAAGAGTCATGATGTAGTCCCCTCTAATTGTAAAGTTGGGTCATTAGCACCCCAGTGTGGTTACTTGAGCCTACATGTCTAACTCGAGCCTACATGATTAACTTGAGCCTACATGTCACATGAGTTAACTTAAGTGAACGGATGAATATAAATAGAGGTGTAGCACTCCTCATTTTCAACACACACTCTCACTTGTGTAGTGCATTAGTGGAGAAGAGAAGTAGCTGGAGAAGGAGGAGGATCAGGCTTTGATCTCCTTGTTGGTTTTATCTTTTATCTTTTATATTTTGGGGCATTTATATTGAGGAAGCTTTTGCTGGGTTTTTCCCTTTAGGGTTTTCCCAAGATAAATATTTGTGTTCCTTTTGTATGGTTGTGCTTGTCTATCTTTCAGTGATCCTGTTTATATGCTTTTGTTATGAAAATGAAATGAAGTACTGATGTCTTAGCTAAGAATATGAAAATTTAACACTCCCCCCCCTTCATTTACTGATCCCTCACTTAAAAATACCCTGTCCATCTTCTCTGCTACCACTCCTTCTTTCCCCTCCACCTTACACCTAAACTCCATTCGTTTTGAGAATGTAACTATCATGAAAAAGAAGAAGGATAAACCTTCATTGAAGGGGGTTCTTTCATCAGTTTCTCCCCGCTATATACCCTTCTCAGTGCATATAAATGATGCAACTAGGGGTCATTCATCTCGAGGGCTTAGAGCATCGATCGCTCCCCCACTTGTTCCTTATTGCTGATTCTCTCCCTGAATGTTTGTGGCATGGGAGGAAAGGCCAAACAACATAGCCTCCGTAATTTGTTTCTTTCTGTCAGACTCGATATGATCCTTCTCCAAGAGACCATGTGCAGCACCTATCCTGCCCTCCTGGATTTATCGAAGCTGCTGCCTAGCTGGGAATTTTGCGCCATTAATGCCTCTGGTCTCTCTGGTGAGCTTTTATCAGCCTGGAACCCCCATCAGGTCAGGTGCCATGCTTTCAATACCGTTGCTGGTATTTTACTGCAAGCTTCTTTCAGGGGTATGGACATCCTGTTGGATGTCCTAAATTATTATAGTCCCTATAAGAATAGGGAACACTTATGGGAACTTGTCAGAAGGAGTGGATTTCTCAGCTCTCCTAACCTGATCCTGGGAGGTGACTTAAACCTCACACTAAAAGCCTCTGAGACCTGGGGGGATAGAGCTATTATTGATCCTTTCATCATGCACTTTCACCACCTTTTTGATTCTCTGGGGCTTATGGATATTTCTCCTCCTAATGCTGGTCCCACGTGGAGGAATGGCAGGGTAGGAAATGAAGGGATTAGCAAAATATTAGACCGCTTCCTTGTTGCAGCAACCTTGATTCCTTCCCTTCAAGTACACAGGGTCTGGACTTTACCCTCTGATATCTCTGATCACTTTCCTATCTGTCTTAAGTGGAACAAATCCATTGGGTCTTGCAACTAACCCTTTAAGTTTAACAGATCTTGGCTGGATGATCCTGATTTCTCCTCTTGGGTAACTGATAGATGGTCTAGCCTCTCTGGACCTTTGTCATATTCTGATTGTGAACTTCTCACACATAAAATCAGATATCCCAAGTTGGATGTTAAGAGATGGATTAAGGACAAAGGTCCCACTTTGGATTCTAAATGTCTAAAGATTGGCTCTGACATCTGTGATATTCTCTCAGGATCGACCTTTGGTATCCTCTCCCTAGAGGAACAATATTACCTTGCCCAGCTCCGACATCGTAAAAAGACCCTGACTGACAATATCCTTCTTACCTAGATGCTTAAGAGTCGCACTAAATGGGCCCTTAATGGTGACCAAAACATGAAGTATTTCCATACTTTGGCCTCAGGAAGAAGGAAGCAAACCACCATTTGGTCACTTATGAATGAGGAGGGTACTGCTGTCGAGGATGAATTGGGTCTTAAAGAACTCGGTTGTAAGCACTTCGCACAGATCTTTTGTGATGACAACCAAACTGACCTTCTTTCTCAAATTAAGGTGGCCATGTTGTATCCCATTATGATCTCTCCTTTGGATGCACCTGGCCTCACTAAACCGGTCACTATTGCTGAGATTGAAAGTGCTCTTCACTCCTTTAGAAAGGACAGGAGCCCAGGTCCTGATGGCTGGCCTACAGAATTTTATATACATTTTTTTGATCTGCTGGGAAATGATTTACTTGTTGTAGTTGAACATACCAGAGTCTCAGGTTGTGTACCTCCCTCCCTTAACTCTACTTTTTTTGCTATGATACCAAAAAAGGATAAGCCCATTACCTTTGTAGATTTCAGGCCTATCTCCTTTTGTAATTTACTTTACAACTAATTTCAAAGGTTATTGCTTTTCGGTTGAAGCCCCACTTGGATACACATATTTCCAAAGAACAATATGGTTTTCTTAAAGACAGGCAGATTGTCGAGCCCATTGGTATTATTCAAGAGACCCCTCACACTGTGAAAACTAGGAATATGTGTGCCCTCATCTTAAAGTTGGACTTTGTAAAATATTTTGATAGGGTTAATTGGTCATACATCAGGCTCATCCTTATCCAGATTGACATCCCTCTTCTTGGGGTTAACTAGATTATGGCCCGCATCTCTTCTGCAAATTTCGTTGTTCTGGTCAATGGCACACCCACAAAATTCTTTATAGCCTCTAGAGGCATCATACACGGTTGTCCCCTCTCTCCCTTGCTCTTCATTCTAGTCATAGAAGGTCTCAGGCTCTTGATTGCGGATGCTAGGTCACATAGTCTCATTAGGGGAATCAATATTTCTCCTTTACTTGCCCTTACCCACCTCCTCTTTGTTGATGATGTTATTCTTTTGGGCTCTGGTACACTATTTGAGTGGATGGAATTCGATGTCATTTTGAGTACCTTCTAAAAGGCTTCTGGCATGTGCATTAGCTTGGAAAAATCTATCTTTCTCTTCAGCAACTTGGATGTTGATGTGGGTACATATATTGCTCGGTTTATGCCTTATAAAATGGACCCAATCACCACTGGATTCAAGTACTTGGGTTATCATCTCAAGCCATTGGGATATAAAAGTAATGACTGGCTCTGGCTCATTCAGAAATTTGAAAGTATAATTCTTCATTGGTCGCACATGCTACTCTCTCTTAGAGGTCGTTTGGTCCTGGTACAAGCTGTACTTACTAGCATCCCTGTCTATTGGTTGGGACTTGCCACCATACCCGTCTCTATCATCAACAAGCTCAGAATTCTTATTTTTTCTTTCCTTTGGGGCTCGGCTGGAAATAAGCACAAATACCATCTTGCTAACTGGAAACAACTCTCATGGCCAAAATGTATGGGGGATGGGGCATTAAGAATCTATCCTGGTTCTGTATTGCATTAAGATTGAAAAAATTTTGGTGGGCCCTTTAGCATGATGGTATATGGCATCAAGTGCTTATTCACAAATACCTGAAGGAGAGATCGGTGGTGGATTGGCTACGTGGAAAAAACTTCTATTCTCACGGTGGCTCTATTTTTTGGAGGGGTTTTCTACAAACACTTCCTATTTTGGGATACAGAATTGCATGGATTGCAGGTGATGGCCACAACATCTGTCTGGGCATTGACCCAATAGTGGGTGTTGACAAGTCTCTATCACTCCCATCGGATCTTCTCGATTTCCTTGCTGACTTGGATATTTATTCCCTTGCTAGTGCCCACAACACTCTTCTGGGCCCTCATGACCACTGGTACTCTGCTGCTAATCTGGGTATCGGTGGTGAATGGAAAACTGCATGGGAGAACTTTACTATCATTATGGAAAGGTGTGGCCTTCGTTTGGTTTAGGGAATGGACTCACTTGTCTAGCCTCTAAACTCGCAGAATGGTACTGTTACAGCCAATGCACTATATGAATCCATTGTCTCATCATCTTGCCCCCCTCTTGGAAGCAAACTCTTTGATTTTATTTGGAATGGTACATTTCCAAAAAGATTAATTGCTTTGTTTGGATGGCTTTATCAAATAAACTGCTTACTTGGGATAACCTTCAAAGGAGGGGATGGATAGGACCCTTAATATGTGCTCTCTACTTAATTGATTAGGACTGCACAAGGAACATCTTCGGCTTCTTCCTGGTCTGGCTGAACTTGCTCTCGATACTGAGTGAATAGTATCACTTGGAACCTACTTTTCAGTCTGTATCTCTTGTGGATCTCCTCTGGAAGTGGATTGATAGCTTTTCAAAGTATAATATCTGTTGTTACCTTCCTATCTTTACAATGTGGATTCTATGGAATGCTAGAAATAAATCTATCTTCAAGGGATATAAGCTGTCAGTGTTGGGCTTGATTCAATAGGTGAATCACCTCACACAGATGTAGTGCCCACCTTCAGAAAAGAGGGAAAAGGCCAGAATACTGGGCCTGGGTCCTAGTTTTGTCTATCCATGTGGTTTTTTTGATGGTGCTTCAGCAAAATGTGGTGGCATTGGGTATTGCCTGCTCCTAAATGAAACACATTCCTTTGAGTTTGCTATGGGGGTCGGTCAATGCACTAACACTAAAGCAGAACTGGTGGGGCTTTGGGCCTTTCTGCTTTCCACCCATATGATGGGCATTCCCTCACTCCAGGTGTTTGGAGGCTCCTTAGTTGTCATTAACTGGGAAAAGGGAAAGTCTTCCTTGTCTCCACCTGAGCTTCTTTATTGGTGTAGGGAAACTAGGAAGCTTTGCACACACTTCCTAGCTCTGTCATTTGATCATATCTACCATGAACATAATCAACAAGCTGACCATGTCTCTAAAGCTGCTCTCTCTTTGGCTCCAGGTATTGGCAAATACTATGAATTTTTTGAGGGTCATTTGACCTCCCATGGCAAGTTTAAACTCTTTTGAGTTAGTGCAGGACTTTGTGCCCTTTCTTTCATGCACCTTATCTTCTTGTAGTGAGCCAACTCCTTTAGTTTTCTACTCACATGCTCTTCATGTACACGATAGATATGGATGGACTTGACAGTTATTACTGATGGCTTTATTTTTTACTTCATAGTTGGCATTAGACTCTCTCCCTCAGCACTCATTAAGTTGTGTATCTTTCGGATGGTACGGCATTACATCATGTACTGTGTCCTCTTTAATTGTAGCCCATTTCCTTGGCTGGCTATGTAAGATGCCCTTTGATTCTATAAATAACAAGGACATGCTTTTTTCTTTCTTAAAAAAAAATTTATATAAATATTTATTTCACTATTATTATAGTCAATTTTAAATAATTATAATGTTATATATATATGATGAATAAGAAAAATAATTTATTATAAATAAATAATTAATCTTAAATAAAAAGTCAAAATGATTTATATACTTTTGAAAAGAAAATAAATATTGTAAAAACATGGATAAATTTTAATAAGTTTATAAATAAACTAGAAAGTGGACAATTATATATAAACCAAAAGAAAGGTTACTAACACCACTAATATTTATTGTGTTGACTTATAAAATTTAAAATGAATTTGTTAATCTTAAGTTTATTTGATCTTAAAAGTAACATAATAAAACAAAATTATTAACATTAATATTATTTATAAAACATAATAAATTTTTATGAAAATCAAAATAAATTTGTTAATCTTAAGTTTATTTGATATTAAAAGTAATAAATAAAACAAAACTATTAACATTAACACTATTCACAAAATATATTAAATTTTTTTATTTCACAAAAGATAATGGTAGGAGTAATAGTCATCTTTCATTTTCTTTAGTTTATAAATTTGTTTATTTCAAAGTAGTGATGATGATGATGATGATGATGATGATGATGATGATGATGATGATGATGATGATGATGATGATGATGCAATTTAAAGAAAATGATGTTTATGTTTATGTTTAACTTTCTTATTTAATAAATTTTACAAATTCAGTATCCTTAAAGTGGTGGTAGGTTAGTTATTATGATTTTTTTTTTTATTTTAATAATTAAATCGAATTCTTTAAAAAAAAATGATAATGTTAACTAATTTTAAAATACAATGTAAATGTACGTGCAAATACACCACTTGTTTTAAAAAAAAATATTTTTAAATCATTAAACTCATTTAAAAGATATATTCCTTTTACTTACTGTTCCAAGCTAAGGTTTAAAAGGCTGATATCCTGTTTTTCCTTCCTGGTAGTTCTTGTCAATGCATGAGGCTGTAGGTCTCAAGGGCATAGGATAAAGGTTATAGGTATGAGGTTTCAAAGTGTACCAATAATAGCATTATATATGTGCATATCCACCAAAAGGAGCAGTTGGAGATGGATACCCAGCAACGAAGATCGGAGGTCAAGTTACAGATTCAGTGGTTTTATACCTTCAGTATGTCTGTTGTATGATCCTCATCACTAGGTGCATCATAAGTAATGCATCGTTCATGTCGTCCAATCGACGTAGGAACTAAGTAAGGTTCCGTAGCAAGTAATAAATACTCTCATTACAAGATCTATTCATACAGTAACAACATGTAATTCTGGGGTTGCTTGGCTAAGAGACACCTTTAGGTGATAGAAGAAAGGCTAGGGTTAATAGATCAGTAATAACTTTAGCTAGTAAAGAGAAACTACTTCGATAAATTTATATTTTTTTGAAAAATAAATAATTAAAAAATATTTTATTTCAATCTATTTTATATTAAATTTAAATTAAAAAAATATAAATTTATTAATGATATAAATTCTCATTTAAACTAACAAAAAACTATACCTTTGTATTTAAATTTTGTATCTTTTATAAATGCTTACGTGAAAAAATAAAGAAATCTCATTTTAACTATTAAACTAACCGAGTTAATATGGTATACAATATTATAAAAAATATATAAACATGTTTTTATACTTGCCTCAGCAGGTATATTGTAATCGATTGCAAGTCAAACTCTTTTGACTTTGTACTAGTTGCTCTCTATCAAAAAAATTAAAATCTTTTTTGTAAAGTATAACTTAGGGATTTGTAAAATATTTTTTTTAATTTTGTTAATAAACTATTTTGTAAACAACTTATTGGTGGATAGAAGATGATGTAAACTTTGGAATTTGGTATCTGGATTTGAGTTGACATGTGGCAACATGACATCATAATAATAAAATTAAAAAAATAAAAATTATATCCCATTGCCATCTGTTATAGCAAGTGGTACCATTAGAGCCAGCTGTTCTGGTTTTTTTCAGACCTCGGGCCATGAGACAGGGGTGCATTAGCTTGGCAATGTCATCCACAACAACTAAATCAGAGTCGAGGTAAATGATTCTCCTGAGTCAAAGTGATATAATATGAAGCACAAGTATGGAAAAGTCGCCTAAAGCGTAGCCTTGAGATCACGTTGGCGCTCGGACACCATGAAATGGAAGACTACATTCTCAGGACAAGAAGCATGTTGGAGATCGATAGAATTCCGGTGACCAATCCTCTAAGATAAGCAGCGTCTAGCGTCATGGCTATATGCATGGCCGTGCTATCACATAGCTCTTTAGCATCATCTTCTTCTTCTTGAAGTTGAGAATAGCCTGATCTCCACGACGAAGGTGCCGAGACGATGCATTCTTTACCATTTCAAAATGCCAGAGCTTCTTGGAAAACCGGCAGGGTCGACGATCGGTGTGGTATATGTAGCCGGTCCAGCAGAACGCTGGGAAGCTTGGTGAAACCAGGATCATCTCTCGCATAATTGTTCAATTTAAAGTTAAATTTCATATCCCGGATGATTCTAGCGGCCACCACGCCAGTCATGCTCAGCTGGATCGAAACCAAAATGCTTGCAAATAGAAAGAAAGAAAACGTTCTAGCCCTTCGAATTAGCATCTTTTCCATTAAAACGCGGTTCAGAGGCTTCGATCGGCAAGCCCTAGATATGTATCTAGACTCTATATAACCTGGAGGCACCAATGCTCCGTGCGGCTAGACATAGCCAGTATTGAGGGAAAATAAACGGTCAGCATTCAGGATTCAAGATATTCAGGACTACATTAATAAATATCAATTTGACAGAACGCCAAAGAAGACAAAGATCCAACTCGTAAAATGCGGCTGAATCTGCTTTCCTGGACTCAATATGAATGGCAGAGGACAATTGTGCACAAGAACAAGACGTAGGAATGCCAGGACAAACGCAGATTGCACATCAAGTTACTGTAACCACAAAGTCCACAATGCTTGGGAAGTAGTGGTTGTTAGGTCTGCATTGTGACAAAACTAAATCGTCTCACAATTTTGTGTACAATGAAAAGGAAAGGAACGAGAAGCCAAGCATCACCATCGACCGGTGAGCAGAGCAGAATTAGCGCGACAGAAATTCCTCTGCAAGCCAAGCAAATTAAGTGTACTTATCAATATTTCGTTCGATCTTTCCTACTACATGAAATCAAAACAACCTAATAACTTAGAGCCTAAATTAAAGCCATGATTCCTAAGGAACCGGTAAATCTGTGAGAAGGATGTATCAACAATCACATAGAACTTTATGCAGCATTTCTAACAATATACACAGAATTCCTACAATATACAACAACATTATCCATATTTCTACATGAAATTAAAACCACCAGGAGAAACTTCTGCACACTGAGGTGTATCATACATGGTTAACGTGATCATCATCTTCTTTAACGAAACCATTGTTAAGGATCTTGACTGCTTCTCTATAGACCTGTGTGTTTTCATGAATTTGTAATGCCTTAATATTATCAAAGACACAAGTGTCCTCAATTATGCTCACATATACATTAACTTCAGAGATGCCTTCATTCTTTTCAGTCTTGTCAGCTCTCAGTATTTTTCCTAGACCGTGAAGGCAGACTGTTATAGTCCTTGAATCCTGGAAGGTTAGAAGATCACAAAGTGGCTTGATGCAAACCTGAATCACAAGGTATCTGTAATAGAAAAGGGCTCATGTTATCGACCTTAAGACGATGGATGTAGAAAATTACACACGCGAAGAAATTAGAAAAGTTTTGAACTTTATCTCTTCCTCGCTTGCAGAAGCAATTGCATTTGAAACCGCCAACGCTACGTCTCTCTTTCTATTGAATTCAGCATTTGCTAGCAGAGATAAAAGTGGGGGAAATATATTTGCATTGATCACAGCCTGCAATGAAAATGAGTGCAGTCCATTAAAACAAAAGCGTGAGTTATGTTACACTCGAAATATGACAGTGGTAGCGAGTAACACTATAAATCCAAAACGATTCCCACCTGAATTTGCTCTGTTGTTCCTGCAGTAACATTGGAGATTATCCATCATGTATGTCCTATTATGGTTTTCTTTGTCGTCTTATTTGTGAGAAGATCCAAAAGGCGAGGGAGAACCTTATTTTCAATAACAACCTACACACAAAAAAATATAAGATAAACAATAAAGTAAATCGTGTTTGAACCTTATTGTCAATACCAACCTGCACACAATAAACAATAAAGTAAATCCACTGTGTTTGAATTTGGACTCTTTGTATTATGTCAGACAGTTTATCACAGCCGAAAATGCATTCAACAGATGCAAAATAACAAATGTATTGTATAATTATTTGGAAGAAGTGTGAAAAATGTTTGAAGTAACACCTGAGTTTGCACATCATCGCCAGTGACAATATTTCCCACTGCCTTTAAAGCAGGAATAACAACAAATGGTGAAGAATGCCCGCAAACAGTTCATTTCGATTAATACACTGAGGACCTTATGTATAAAATTATAGTGACGCCGGAATTTAAAAATTAACATAAACTGAACTTAACACCAAATTTAAATTAACCATGAAACTATATGTATTAAGTTACTTATAAATACTAAGTGCTTATATTTATTGAGTTATATATAAATACCAAGAGTGATTATATTTATGTGTGTATCATGATACTCACGACAGAAGCTCCATCAACTTTGGGAAATGCCAGCGTCAATTATTCCTTGAATATTCTCATTGGGGCCATGAGAAATATATGATAGAGCCCAACATGCAGATGCCAATACTTCCTCTTTTTCTATATGGAGAAGCCACTTCAGGGTAGGCAATGCATATTTCACCTTAAATCGATAAGTAAAAGGTATAAACTCTTGATGCTATTAAATTCTAACTCTGATCATAGATTTCCATGTTCAACTTTGTAAGATATCGAGTACTACAACATGCACATATTTCCCACCCAGCGAAACACACTTGAAAATTTACCATATAATTAAAAGTTATTAAATGCCCAATCATTGTAAAAAATAGTCAAATCTACCAATCACAAAGAGCTAGAGCTAGATAATAAAATGGATTCTGCTTACCTGATGAAATTGAGGTTGGGGTTTCCCACTAGAAAAGTTTGAGAGAGTCCATGCAGCTATTCTGATCATTGAAATTGTTACATTCTTCTGAAACTGGGCAAGCACATGCCATAATGCTCCATGAGTGAGTACCATATCCCTATATTATGCAGAGTCTCCAGCAATATTTCCCAAATCCCAAACAACCTTATAGCAACAGCAGTTGAACTCAAAGTGAGAAGTAGTTTTATTGTTGAAATTCAAATGCATAGAAGATAGTAAGATAATTGAAAAAATTATGTACATGTTCTCGAAGATCATCATCCACAGACGTAAGAATATCCACAAATAATGGCAGTGCTTCGTAGTAAATTACAAACTTTGTATGTTCAGTGTTTCCCGATACTATAATTGTCAAAGCCCAAGCTGCCTCGAACTGTATTATCATTTATGATAATAAGCTATCAACTATCACAACAATAATTCTAAAATAACTAGCTATAATCAACTCTCTGGACCCAAACGGGATCGAACCTCTCCACTGAATTATTTGTTTTATCATATTTATAAATCAATATAGCAATTGCATTTTACCTAAAGCTGAGGCATATCCACCCTCCTGAGAATATCGACAAGAAGGGGAACTACACCGGATTCGACGACAGCATCGATTGTAGGATTACTTTCTGCATAAAGAAGACATTAGTAAGGATTGACATAAAATTATGATCTGTTTCCCATTTCTGATACACAACATTATCGTAGGTGAATAGTAGCATGGAAAAGAATCTGACCAATGCTTAACAATTCTCGTAGATGAATAAAATCGGCCTCCTTTGCTCGAATGTCATTAGAAGCAACCGCGACAACAACTGCTGGCAAAGACTGCAACTGCACCGAAAATAACAGATGGGAATTATATTCATACAAATTATTGTTAAGTATTTGCGTATGCAGTAACTTAGTAAGGATGATAGTGGTGGTAAACTCCTAGTAAACATATATTTCTAATCAAAGAAAATTTACCTTTTCATCAAGGGAAATCTTTTGATCATATCCACTCGAGGGCTGAGAATTCAGGGCTTCTCTACGTTTTTCGAGCAAAGTTTCCTCCCTTTTAGACTTTTGACTCTCCACCATGTTTTCCTCTCGCTTGATACGGGGCTCTACTGAATCGACTGCCACCTTGTAACGTTGCTTCCGAGCATTGACTTTATAAGTACTCGCTCATAGGAGAGGAAACGATTGACATTCACAACAACCGCATAAGTCTTAGCATCGGTTCTATAAGTACTGGCTCATAAAGAGGAAAGGATTGACATTCACAACAACCGCATAAGTCTTAGCATCGGTTCTATAAGTACTGGCTCATAAAGAGGAAAGGATTGACATTCACAACAACCGCACAAGTCTTCACTTCATTCAAACCACTCCAACTCCGTTTGTTTTCAGCGAATATCACAAGCCTTCCTAGATGTCATGTGACTATGCACACCAATACAAAGAAAGAGTCCACAAGTAAAGAGTGCCAATTTCTCCCAAAATGTAATTAAAACATTCCTATGCATTCACATTCCACATTCCTTACTGACATGAAATTTGGATTTATATAATTAAGGCGTATCCTTTCAATCTCTCAATATCAATTAAATTTTAGTCGACTTCGTAAAATATTATAAAAAAAACTTAATTTCAATTTTTTTAAGGATTTGAAATTATTTTGGCAGTGGCTAGTAGCTTCTTCCATATGAGAAGAAAATTAAAAATCTTTTACACTTGTTTTTAGGGGGACAATTGCCTTATAAAAATTAGTAGCTTCTACCATACGAGAAGAGAATTAATAAAATTTTACACTTGTTTTTAGGGGGACAATTGCCTTATAAAAATTAGTAGCTTCTTTCATATGAGAAGAGAATTAATAAGCTTTTACACTTGTTTTTAGGGGGACAATAGCCTTATAAAAATGAAAGATCTTTTAAAGTAAAGTGTGGAGTGTTCTCAATCATACTTTTTAAAAGTTAAAACTTACACTATTTGCAATTAAGGCGTTTTAAATAGGAAAAGGTAAGTAAGACGATGGAAAGATTCAAGCCTAAGGGTAAAGTAGAAGGGATTTTGGACAATAGAAAGAATCAAGGGTAAGGGGCAATGGTAAAGGAGAAAATGGGAGATGTGGCTATCGGTAACAAAACCAATCTTGAAATTATTCTTCTTGTAATTAAGGAGATCAAGAGGATGGACTTACATGGGTTAACATATGATGACTCAAAGCATATTGGGAGAGCTAATAAAATTAATACTGAAAATATCATCGAAAACTATTCTCACAACAATGATATTAATTTATAGTCTTATAAGCTATTATTTCTCATTTCCTATTTATGCTAGTCTATAAAGAAACTTGCATATTTTTATAACATAAGTCAAGAATATTACTAGAAGTATGTAAGGAAGCTTGAATATGCTTGTTTTATGCTACATTGCAATAACCTATACCGTATTTAAATGGACATTTTTTAATTCATTTTTGTTTTAATTTCTTTCAAATTGTAATTATATTTGTTTTATCATATATTTTTATAGAAAAATTATCCTATTGCTATATATTTTCAATCACTTCTTAGGAGGCAGGTACTAAGCAACTTTGTTGCTTATTCCACTTATTAGTAAATGTTTTTATTTGGTAAAAATATGTAAATGTGTAAGTATGTAAACTTGTAAAAAATATTATAAAAATATGTAAATATGTTTTATGTTAAGGGATTNACTTTTTAGTAAATGTTTTTATTTGGTAAAAATATGTAAATGTGTAAGTATGTAAACTTGTAAAAAATATTATAAAAATATGTAAATGTGTAAGTATGTAAACTTGTAAAAAATATTATAAAAATATGTAAATATGTTTTATGTTAAGGGATTAGTTTATTGGTTTATGTGAACAAATTCCAAGTTGCCAAGAGTTTATTGGACCAATTCTTCTTAGTTTTCACCATCCAATAAACCTAATTGATTCCTTTGGATGTCAAACCACAAAGTGAGAGGTCCTTACAAGGCTCAATACCAATTGATAAAGTATGTTGCATTAAAATTCAAGCTTATTTATATACCTTCTATGTTTTTTTACTATTCCCAATATCTCTACNAAATCACAAAGTGGGAGGTCCTTACAAGGCTCAATACCAATTGATAAAGTATGTTGCATTAAAATTCAAGCTTATTTATATACCTTCTATGTTTTTTTACTATTCCCAATATCTCTACATGTATAATGTTTTGAGATTCATCCTCGTTAGATACAATGTTGCTCAAATGAGAAATGGATACTTGAATTTTACCAAAATCCAGTGAGGTTTTCTCAAAACTCATTGAATGTCTATAGCTTAACATGAGAAGTATCAGTTTAGGTGGTTGTCTTCCACCATGCTCCAACTCTTCCAAACTTTACTAGTGACTAAGATTGAAATAAGACTAGTCCAATCCTATAGAAGAACATTAATTGCCTAAGCCCAAATAAAAAGAGAGAACCAACACATTGAGAAAAAACCAAAATACAATGCAAGTCCCAATACCAATTGATAGAACATGTTTTGTTCATCTTCACGCTTCTCTACTTCCATTCCTTGTTGTGTCACTATCTCCAATATCTCTACATGTTTAGCATTTTTAGATTAATCCTGGATAGATAGTATGTTCCTCAAATTAAAAATGGCTACTTGATTATCTACCAAAGCCACTCATGTCTTCTAAGAACTCATCAAAGGTCTATAGATCATAGGAGAAGAAACAATTGGCATGGTTATGTTCCACCATGCTCCAACTCCACCAAACTTTACCAATTACTAAGCTAGAAATAACACTAGTCCAATCCTATAGAGGAACTCTAATTACCTAGGCCCAAATAAACAAGAGAGCTAAAACACCTTAGAAAATTCCCAAATCCAATGCAAGTTAATGACAAGGCCTTAATCATGTATTCATTTGTCGTCCTTAATCCTAGTGAAATATAAATTAGATTTAGGGAAAAAGGTAGCTAAGTCAAACTCCATAATATTCCCTCCTCCATTCTCCACATTAGTACCCAACTAAACATGCTCCTACTCGACACATAGAGTGGAGCACAAGATATTACCTACAAGATTGAGGGAGTAGGTACCCATTGCTTCCAACTAAAAATGCTTCACCACCTGTCATGTATTGAATTATTCATTGGGAACATTGGATACAAAAATTCAATTGTAAACTATGGGAGATGTTTCATTATTCAGGAGGTTTGTTTGATGGTTTTGGTCTCTCAAAATGATAGAACTTTACTAATTCTTACCTCCTTACTGGGTAAAAGCATAGTAATGTGTCTCACTTTGCGACAAGATAAATGTGTTCTTTTATTTTAAATGTATTCAAAAAATTATTAAAAAATATAAAAAAATGTATTTAAAAAAATTAAAAAATAATTTTAACAGTCACTTGTATATTATTTCCGTATTCATATAAAAAAATATTGGTTTTGAAGTTTTAAAATGATAGTTTTTTTTCTCGCACTTTTACGTACACATAAAAATTATTATTTATATTAATAATTTAATATTAATTAAAATATATCATATAATAAAATTTAAAAAATTGTACAACAATCTTAAAAGTGTCTCTAAAAAACTTGTTCAAAAAATTTGGAATTAAAAAAATAAATGTTTAGATAGATATAGGGGGTCACGGTTGTGTGGGTACTTATGAGATATTGGAATAATAATAAATGACCTTTAAAGAAAATGAAATAAATAATATCAATTTTTTTTTCTAATTTGAAAAAAATACCATATAAAATCTCATTCACAGTGAAAACTTTTGTTTCATTACACCATTATCTGATTCTTAATGGATTTGTAGATGTGTAGTTTATTATCTTTTATAAAACTTCATCGCCACAAAAGGGGAAAAAGTGAGACACATTACCATGCTTTTACCCTACTTCTTTATTTGATCTAAAAATAATCCATGCAAATTTTTATGCATGAGAACCTCATCATTCCTATCTTTAAAAGTGGTCATAAAAATAACCCCTCTAATTACCATACCATTATGATTAGTCCTCTTTCAGCTAAACTTTATGGTATCATTTTAGAAAAGAAAACCACTACATGGATAGAAAGTGAAGGTAGAGGGAGAAAGTTCAGGCATGCTTTAGAAGAAATCACCCTACCACAGATCATCTCATTATAAATCAATGAACTTTTTGATGTATGTTAAAAAAATATTTTTGAAAATTTAGTCACTCTTGTTATCTTGTATGGTTGTGAAGTTTGGGTTGTAATATCTCTATAGAATCCTAGAAAAGGATTCAAAAAATATAGAAGCGTTACATAAAGTATATCCACAAGATTAAAATAAATACACCCTACCCTATTCTCCTTCTAGAAGTGGGTTGTCTCCTCATTGAGAGTATCACTATGACTTGTTACTTGATGTACAAGAACATGATAAATAAGATGGGAGACCAATTAATTCCTAAAGTTGCATTAAAATCTAGTCAGAACAAAATCTGACTTAAGAGAGGCTACATAACTACACTATGGCATTGTTAAACCATTAAGGATTGATGAAAATGCCACTTTGCAAGATATGAATAACATTTTAAAATATTATAGCATCTAAGTTTGAAGAAAAAATGTGTGATGAGAAAGAATTAGAGGTTAAAAGGAAGTTATGATAAATTATAAAGAGGTCATCAACCCTAATATGGAAGATCAAAATTACCACTTTGTTTAAGTAGTTCGAGGAAGAAAATTAATATAGTCAAAATAAGAATGAACTTTCATGAGCTTCATAGTGAAATAGGGCGCTGGACAATTCCTAAAATGCTATTGTCAGAAAGGATTTTCCTTCTCTATGAGACTATGAGTGTTGAGAAAGAAAACCATTTCTCTTATAATTCCCTACATACACCCACATTAGATCGCAATGATATAATCTTTGTCAATTTACAAACCTCCATAACCTTCTAACTTGTCAAAAATATGGTAACCTAAGAACATTTCCTTCCAATCTATTTGATCATAGAAATAAAAGTTTAAACATGAATCAACGTAATCTTATTAAAATTTGATAGACCGACATTAATATCAATGGACTCTGACGTTCATCACTATCATCATGATTGATGAATCCCTTGTAACAAAAAGAATCTTAATCTTCTTTGTGCCAAACAAATTAAATTATTAAAATAAAACTAATACCTCAACTTGATTATTAATAATTTCATTGTCACAGCCCCAAAAATATACAATACACACACACACACACATATATCTATCTTACTCTTAGTCTTAAAA
This sequence comes from Pseudotsuga menziesii, assembly GCA_001517045.1. Lineage (NCBI taxonomy): Eukaryota > Viridiplantae > Streptophyta > Pinopsida > Pinales > Pinaceae > Pseudotsuga > Pseudotsuga menziesii. Next base: position 87,729 of record LPNX010403295.1, read on the forward strand.
ATGTAATTTCATAAGACTTAGTTGATTGTTTTTTCACGTACTAAGTTTACTTGTTGTATGTGGGAGGGTACTTATCGGCATCTCGGGATCATTGATCGACTACTATAAAATAAATTGAACATACCTATGATTTATTAGCAAGGTAATTGATGTCGAGGTCTCAGTTTTTTTTACAAAAAAGAGATTAGGGCCCTAAGGATTGTCCTTAGTACTAAGTCTTGGTTTGTTTTAAATTTTAATTCTATGATTATGGTACATGAATAAGATTTGGTTTGTGTTAAGGTTTAATAATATGTTTAACCTTAACATAAACCAAATCGTATGCATGTTACCATAATCAAAGAATTACGATTTAAAACAACCTGAAACTTAGGACTAAGGATAATCCTTAGGGCCCTAATCTCTTTTTTTGTAAAATGAAATCAAACCTCGACGTCAATTACCTTGCTAAGAAACTGCAGGTGTGTGAAATTTATTTTTATCATAGTCGATCAATGATCCCAAGATGACAAGACATACCATGGAATATACAACAAGTAAAATTAGTACTTGAAAACATATTCAAGTGAGTAGGTCATATGAAATTACATTTTTAAGACTAAGAGTAAGACAAATATATACGTATACTTTTTTTTTTGTATATTTTTTTGGGTTGTGACTCAATGGTATCAAAGCATAGTTACAACACTCGGCCTGAAAATGCCCAACCCTTAAACATAAATAAATCAGAAACTAACTTATGTTATGGTTTCATTCTCTTTGTAAACATGAAGATAAAAATAACCTTGATTTTGCAGGAAAAATGGCAGAAGTAAAAATGTCCGCTCAAAGAGAATCCCATCCTAAAGAACCAAAAAACATAGAAGAAGGAAATATTAGAGATGGTGATATATGGGTAAATTTAAATGAAAGTAGGAATGATAATCAATATGAACTTTTACAAACAGTAAAACATTTAAAATCAAGATTTCAAAGTGTTAAATAAGATAATGAACACATCTTAAAAAGACAAGAAGAACTAAATAATGTCCAATGAACTAAAATACATAATAATGAAGAAGAGAATAATAAAGGACATGAGTTATAAATAGTAAGGATTGCACCTTATAAATGTAAGCCAATAAAATTAAAACTTTCTAAAAGTGAGACTAAGTCCTCAAGTGAAGAATCAACTAAACAAAGTAAGGGAAAATAAAAGGATTCTAGTGAAAGTAGTGATAGTAACCAACACAAAAAGAAATTAGTAGTGAATTTAAAGAGATTAATCCTCCTATGTTCGATGGAGAAATTTAAAAAGGAGAAGAAGCAGAAGCTTTTCTTTCTAGAATGAAAAAGTAATTTCAAATATATAACTATTCATATGAGTTAAAGGAAAAAATGACAATCTACAACATCACTCAGAAAGATGATATTTGGTGGCAAGACATCAAAAAGGTAAAGAACATTAAAGAACATTATGTGACATGGAAAACTTTTAAGAAATACTTTAAAATAAAATATTTATTGGAACAACATTATGAGGAAAAAGATAAAGAATTTTATGAGTTGAGATTAGGTGTAATGACAATGAAAGAACTATGCAGTAAGTTTCTAAGATTATTACGTTATGTACCATATATTATTGATGAAAAAAAAATTCAACGTTTTCTTAGTTGTTTACCTCTTATTTTTAAAAAGAGTATTGAATATGATAGTCCAAAAACTTTGGAAGAGGCTATGAGAAAAGAAAATTTCTGTTATGAACAAAATAAAAACAAATGAGAAAGTATATACCTAATTGGAAAAATAAAAGACGTGAAAGTTTTGAACATAAAAATAAAGGCACAAAAATTTATAAAAATAATGGAAGTAATTATTGAGATTATCAAGGAAGTAATTTTAATATAATAAACAACAGAATCCTACTGCAATAGAAGAAAGAGAAGGACCCACTTCTTATACTAAAAATACTGCACAAAGGGAACCGTTAAAATGTTGGGAATGCGGTGAACCACACCATTTTAAAGATTGTCCTGTAAGAAGTAAAAATCTTAGCAATGTGCATAAAACTCAAGAAGATACTACTATGGAAGATATAGAGAGGAGCATGACTAGAATCATTGCAACCTTGGAGAACATGAAAACAGATCATCAAACATCTATGGTTGAAATCAAAGGTATGTTAAAAGATAAACCAATCTCTATATTGATTTATCGGGGTGCAATTTTAAGTTATATCTCACCAATAATTATAGAGTTATGTAAACTACAACAAAATAAATTTGAAAATTCTTGGTTGGTTCAAGTTTCTATAGGTAGGAAGCGAAAAGTAACTAGTTTTGTGAAATATTATGAATTTAATATGAATGGTTTTAAGATGCACACTGATTTAAATATACTACCCTTAGGATCATATGATTTGTTGATAGGAATTGATTCGTTATTTAAGCATAGAGTTATTTTGAAAGTGTTATGGTAAGATATTTTCATGTTTTGATGAAGAAAGTAATACTATTGTCATAAAAGGAATTCCAAGGAAAATCACTATAAGATAAATTTGAGCTTTACAAAGGAAAAGGTCTGGTCGTAAAGGTTTCAAGGTATTTTGAGTTCACATAATAGATGATAGAGGGAAAAATGATCAATTCAGATTGGAAGAAACACCAATTCTAAAATATTTTAGAAATGCTTTCGGGAAGAAATCCTTGTATTACATCTGAAAAGAGACATAGATGTCTCTATTAATGATTTAATTCCAGGGGCGGTACCAGAATTGAAAACACCATATTGTATGAATATCTTGGAACTTAATGAGTTAAAATTAAAAATACAAGAGTTTATTGATAAGAAGTACAATCGAACAATTGTTTCCCCATTGGGAGCACCACTATTGTTCGTAGCAAAAATGATGGTACTTTACGATTATGTCTACATTATCGACAACTAAATAAAATTACAATTAAAAAAAATATATTCCCTACCTTGTATTGATGATCTATTTGATTAGTTTCGAGGAGCAACAATATTTTCCAAAATACTTTTGAGATTTGGATATCATCAAGTACATATTAAAGATGAAGATAATTTTAAAACAACTTTTAGAACCAAACACGGTCATTATGAATTTATTGTAATGCCCTTGGGGTTGACGAATGAACCAACATCTTTTATGCATTTAAAGAACAATATATTACACAAGTACTTAGATAAATTTGTAGTCGTATTTTTAGATGACATATTAATATATTCTAAAAATAAACAAGAATATGAGGAACACTTATAAATAGTTTTACAAGTGTTAAGAGAACAACAATTATTTACCAAGTTGAGCAAATGTGACTTTTTTAAGCATAAAATTCAATATTTAGGACACGTGGTGTCTAAAGAAGGAATATCAGTAGTCACAATAAAATTAAAGCTATCATGGAATGGCCTGTTCCCAAAAAACACAATTAATATAAGATATTTTATGGGGATTACTTTCTATTATAGTAAATTTATTGAAGGATTTTCTGAAATTTCATGTCCTTTAACCTTGTTACGAAAGAAAGGTAAGAAGTTCGACTGGAATGAAAAATGTGAAGAAAAATTTAATAAATTAAAACACTTATTAACAAAATCTCCTATCCTAAAGATTTATGATCCATACAAGAACTTTGTCATATGTACGAATACATGTAAAGAAGGTTTAGTAGGAGTATAATTCATGAGAATTATGTTATAGCTTATGAGGCTACAGTACTTAAAGAACATGAAAAGAATTATGTTGCCCATGATCTAGAATTAGCTTCTATCATTCATGCCCTTAATATGTGGTGACCCTATCTTATAGGAAGAATATTTTTCTGAATTTCTGAGAATATAAGTCTAAATGTTTATTTTACCAACAAAATCTTAATTCTTGACAGGTTACGCAGTTATCCTTTTTAAGAGAACATGACTTTGAGATAAAACATATCAAAGAGAAATAAAATAAAGTGGTAGAAACTTTAAGTTGTCATGAAAATATGTTATATGTCACTACAAGTAGCAAATATGAGATGGATTTGGAGGATAAAATTGAAAACAATTTTTTTTTTGATAAATATTATCTAAAATTAAAAGAGAAGACAACAAAAGATGAAGTAAATCATGTAAAAACAGAATTCAGTTTTGACAAAAAGGGATTGTTTACATAAAAGAAGACTATAGATAACTAACTTGGAAGAAATTATGACAATCGTTATGAATGAATTACATAAAATATCATATTAAGGACATCTTGGATATCAAAAAAGGATTACGATGATAAGAAAACACTGCTTTTAGCCTAATATGAAGAATGAAGTTGTTGAATACTTAGCTAGATGTATTGAATTTCAACAAGTAAAATATGAACAACAACATCCATCTGGATTGTTACAGCCATTACCTATTCTGAAATGGAAATGGGAGATTATCAGTATGGATTTCATAATAGGGTTACCTAAAAATGCTAAACAAAATGACTTGATTATGGTTGTGGTGGATAAGCTTAGTAAAGAAGCCGACTTTATTCCAGTTAAGTCTACATATAAAGCTATTAATATTGTTGATATTTTTATGAAGGAAATTTTTAGATTGCATGGTTACACAAAGTGTTAATTTCTCATAGAAGTGCAAAGTTTACGAGAAATTTTTGGAAAGCTTTATTTAAGGATTTAGGTGCGAAGTTAAATTTTAGTACTGCATATCATCCTTAGACAACTGACCAAATTCAAATGGTGAATAATATTTTAGAATATATGCTTAGAATGTACGTAATGGATAAACCAAGTAAATGAGAAGGTTATTTACTTCTTATATAGTTTGCATATAACAACCATTTTAAAGCTTAATCTAGATTAAGTCCATTTAAAATGTTGTATGGACAAAAATTTAATACTCCAATTTCTTGGAGCAGACCAGTTGATAGATTAATGATAGGACATGGAATATTGAAAGATATGGAGCTAACAGTGAAACAAGTACAACATAACTTGAAGGTAGCTCAAGATAGACAAAAAATTTATGGTGATTTAAAAAGAACTCCACGAGAGTTCCATGTAGGATATCATGTTTATGTGAAATTGAAACCCCAAAAAGGTTCCCTAAGATTGGGAAAAGATGCAAAATTGTCACCTAGGTATTGTGGACATTTTGAAATATTAACAAAGGTTGGACCGGTGGCATATCAAATAGCATTACCACCTACTATAAAAGTACATATTTTTTTTTCATGCTTCGATTTTAAAGTAATACGTTCAGTTGGGAATTGGAAAGCAATATGCGAGAAGAATATCCAATTATATTTCAAAATGATTTATTATAATTTTAAAATATAACATCGAGGACAATGTTAATCTTAAAGGGGATTTGTATGTAACATACTGAATATTTATTATTTGTTAAAAGACTTTAATTTTTTTTAATATTTTGACCAAGTTAGGTCAAAATAAATGTACAAGAGTTATTAATTAGATAAAAAATGAATTATCCATTGACGAGTGTTTGTTGACCCACAAGGAGGAATGGCAAGTGTCAAACGAAGAGCCGAAGTGGAAAAATTGTTGAATCAAATATCAAGTGATGTAGAAGACATCCTCCTTAAAAATCAGGTCGAGATGCATTGTGGAGAAATAATGAGTAGGTGGATCATAATTTACCAAAGTCATAGGAAAAATATCATAGGTATTTAACCCATCGAATGAGCGAGCAGGAAGCTTATGATGGAGGGGAAGTGAACTAGCTTATACATAGAGAGCATTGATCATTCTTTGTCCTCATGGTTCAACAAACCTGATAGGGTGTTCCATATCAAGTAACTTGGCTGCTTTGAAAGTTTGATTGGGAGGAACGACAACCTTGAGTTTTGATGTTGGCATCAGTGGTGATAGGTTCCATCTTATAAATCATGTATTGCTAGATTTGCTAGTTATATTTGTAAAAATGTTTATTATTATGCTAGTTTCTTAGTACAAAGTTTATGCACAGTTGTATAATAGGTATATTTCCTATCTTATGTTTCTGTTATAGACTAATGTATGCACATAGTAAAAGCAATCGTGAATATCTTTTATATATGATTCATTGTTATGTTAGAAAAACCCTGAATATTTCTGCAATAACTTAAATATCATAAATAACTGATAGTCCATTAACTATTAATAGTTATAGAAGTATTAGAAGAGATGGTAGGATTCATATAATACAAATATTATAAATATAATTGTTAAAGAATGACCATGCCATTCGGGGGAAAAAACTTATAAACCTTAGTTATGTTAACAAATTGAAAGAATCCATAAAACTATAAATCTGAACCGAGAGGTTAATTAAACTTCCACATATACAGTGGTAGAATACATAAAGAATCCAATTTGTTAGATTAAAAAGTAAATACAAATTCCTAGTGAGACTGGGATCAAGTCACACTTCAATTAAGATCTACCATTTAAAGTTACACATTTAAACTTATCTTGGAAAGTAAGACACAGAGAAGCCCCCTTTTCCAAAAGTCCAAAACAAAAACATGCATAAACATAACTCTACCAACTGGTGGTCAAATGGCTGTGCATACCATTTATACGTAGCAAGGGAAATTTAGTCACAATTATAGGCAGGTCCACGGCAACATTTGTTCCAATGCACATGAAAGGAATTGGGGTTAGGTTTGTAAGTATAAAGCATAATGAAATAATAAGATATAGATCTAGGTATGATTCCTACCATGAAATAGAGCAACCAAATGAGTTGGAGGAAGCATAAAATTCCTTACTCTTCAAACAACCCCATACTCGCGGGCCAATAATTATAAAATGGATTCAAATACCAAACCCAAACTTAAATCGTGGAACTGCTAGTTTGTGCAGCCAACAAGAAAAACGTGAAAGATAACCACACCATAACCTTGTAAGAAAGTTCAAACGAAATTTTAATTTGAAAGTTTGAATATTAAGACCCTAAACCATGAAAAAAATGAATACTTACACTTTACAAATGTCATCTATGTCGAGAGGAAGGATGATAGGTTTGAAACTGAGTCGATAACCAGAACTGCAACGAGTGCCCAGGTTATCCTATGGTCATTTTGGGAATGGAAACAAAACCAAAATGTGTTTTAAAAACAAGTGTCATTACCTTTCCTCCTCCTCCTCTTCACCTACAACATACAAGACATGTCTTAGAAACCATTTACGAAATACAAATTGAAGTCTAAAAGCCGATGCAAACTAAAACCCTTTCCTTATAATTATATGAGGGTACCGGGGGTCATTCCTCCTCAGTGATTGCACCATCGCTTTACACCTGTGTAGACAAACATACTCATTAGCTAAAACCCTAATGAATATTGAGTGAATAATGGAGTTACCTTGAGGAAACAATGGATTCCTCTTCGCGGAATGAAGCTCCATCATGAACTATTGAATGCAAAAAACAACCCATTAACCCTTCCACATAGAGAAACAAAGAAGGACTTGAGAAGCAAAATGGAGAATTTAAATATATAGAGCTTGGCTCAGTTTTAACCCATATACCTACACTCTTCAAACTAAACTATCCATGAAATATTCATCGTAGATCTGAAAGGAGCAGCGTTAACTTCATGGCCATAGAAGCCAGTCGGTGTTCACACCAGGGAGAAAATCCATAGCCACAACAAGGTAAAAAATCCTTAGCAAGGTGGTATGCAAAATGTTAACCAACAAATAAACCTTCACAAGAACCAAAATCTAATTTCACGACTTAGTAATGAAATGGACTTTCCATATTTTTATCAAAACCCATAAAATCACATCCGCCAACGTAGAGATAAGACAAGTTACATGTGGAATACTATGAATGTTTCCCAAAACAAGGCCTTAAATGCAGTTCAGGCACTATCATAAAGCATTAACATCACCCTGGTTGCACTATCAACTCGAAATCCATGGGTTAGAACATCAAGTGTTGCATTAAACCTTCTACTTAGCCTTGCAAGCTATCAAGCATTTTCACAAACCTTTAAACCTTTCCTTGTAATGTTCAAACATATAAACACCATTGTATAGACACTATTGCATAGTAATATCAACGCATGGATTCAAACCTAAGTCAAAACCATAGCAATACCATCACATGGATGGATACCAATTGTAAACCTTTAACAATGTTAAAGCCCAAAGGGTCTTATAGGTAGGTTTAAAAGCTTATGTAAGGTTTAAGGCTTAACATAACATTAAACCTTAACATAAACCAGGCCTTATGCATTTCACCATAATCTTAGAATTAAGATTTAAAACCACCAAATAATTTGGACTAAGGATAATCCCTAGGTCCCTAATATCCTTTTTGTAAAAAGAACTCAGACCTCGACGTCAATTACCTTGCTAAGAAACCGTAGGTATGTTCAAGTTATTTTTATAGTAGTTGATCAAAGATCCCAAGATGATGATAACTACCTACTATCCTTGGTTAAAAACTACAAGAGAATTTTTTTTTATAAACAAAAAACATAAGTCAAGAAAAGATAATTTTTCCTATCAATAGAAATTTATATTATATATTATATTAGTATTTAAGAATGAATTAATATGAAAAGGCGAGCCAACTCCTCTTTGGTAGTTAGGGTTTCAAAGCTTTAAAAACTGTTATAACCGAACTCAATAAAGGTAAGAAAGGAGGTGCTTCTTGATACAATTTGGTGCCGGTAGAAAGGGAAAGGGAGAGGTATCCGCAAGCGTTGGAAAAATAAATACGCCACATGGGGAAGGAAGAATGAGGGGATCACTGGTTTTCTTAAGGGAGGAAGATCATTTTCATGAAGTGAACAAGGCACAACTTGACGGAGACGTTCTTTTCTTAGTTCTGCAGATTAGGAGGATCGATTATAATGGTTGGGAAATGAGGAGGATGAATAAGTAACCAATTTCTAGAGGTAGCTTCAATGGTAGATTACAAAAAATTTAAACGTTCTAGAGAAAATGCAGACATCGCCGATTTTCGCGCTTGCATGTGAGTTTAATTTTTGGTTTCTACTGTCCCAAAGAAGCATTGGTAGTTTAATAATACTTTTACTTATTTAATAAATTACTGTTGTTATGATAACATACACTTAACTACATGTTTAGCTATAGCTAAGCCTTACTCTAACAACTATGTATCTCTCTTTATTCCAGTTCAACTAACTTTCTTTCAACAACCTCCCATATATATGCATTTACACAATAATCTTAGATAAGAATAGGTGTATATGGAGTTATCCAAATAAATTATAGAAGGGTTTCTCAATTATAATTCAACGCAAAACCTGAGATGCTCTGTAAGTATAAATTGATCTTTGTTATGGCGATAGATAACATGGCTACGAGATGCTCTGTAAGTAACAAACGTGTATCGATGTCTTATCTCAATGCCTTATTCTCATCCGAGCTGTCATATAGAAAATCCCAGGAATGGTCATGTTCAGTAAATTTCCCTATAGATTTGGAGGGAAGGTATTATCGGTTGTGTTTAAGTTTAGATAATTCACAATATTCTTTATGGATATGGTCGGTTTGTTTCTAAAAAGATGAGATTCCTTGAAAAGAATGAAACAATACTATAGATTCGCTATTATTCTCAATTTGCTTGCAAACATAATAACCGATAGCTATATGACTCTCCTTGTACCAAGGAAGTCATAGAATTCATAGAATATGCTAATAAAATATCGATGTGAGTGCTAGACTGTTGTCATCAAATTGTCATCAAATCAATCATAGGAAGATAGCCTTATCATTAATGACAAAGTTTAAAGTGATGATATGGCAAGGACAAAGGTTAACTTGATCAAGAAGCCCTGAAGAAGCCCTTGGACCCACACTTGATGGCTTTATGGTTCTTGCACAGTTGATGAAGAAGATGTGGTCCTTGATGACTTGATGAATACCTAGAACCCCTATTGATGACCTTGATGCCCTTGATATGGTCATGGAGCCGACAAATTACACTTGACATTGTTAGATTGCATCTTGATGGTGGGACCCTTAATGAAGCTCTTGTGGCTTGCTAAACCCTTTCCATTGATGATGATTTGTGAACAAGCCCTAATGGGTTGAAGAAGTAATGATGGCACCCTCATGTGTGAGGTCTTTGATGTCCTGAATAAATCGAATATTTTAAGGGTATTGGACCATGTGATTGCAAATAGATCCATCATAGGGAGATAGCCCTTGTCATGCCGTTTCCAATGGTAGGTGGCACGTCACGTCGTTCCTCACGGTTGATGAGATATAGATTTTTGAAGTTGGGGTACCCCACCTTACGGTTGATGAGATATAGATTTTTGAAGTTGGGGTACCCCACCTTTTTGGGGCAGCCGACCAAACAAAATATATATTTTTTAGATTTTTTTTTTTTAAACTCCAAGCAGGTAGGCCCCATAAAAAATTGGTATGAAAATGTGTATAAATAAGAGGGCTCACAACCTCATTTAGAAAATGAAAAAAAATGTTTTTCTTTGAATTTCGGATGGAAAAATATCAACAGACTGAGGAATTTCGAGTTTGAAGTCTGATATTTTTATCTATGGAAATTCGTGGGAGCTCTAAGGATTTTCGGACTCAGGCAGCTTGACTGAAATTCGGATCACTGTAGCAGTCGCAGTAGGACACGAATTACAGCCCTGATTTCTGTTTTTTTTTTCCTGAGATTTTTAGGTGTCAGTGGACTGATTTTTTTGTGGACTGAGGCAATTTCGGGTGGGAGCTGTCCAAGCCAAAAACCAGTCCTGAATTTGTTATTTGCTATTGTTCTAATATGTAAACAACATCTTTACATAGTCCTGATTTTTTTATGAATTTTTGTGACAGTCCAAGGTGGTTGGGGTTCTATTCCATTCATTACACCATGAAAATTAGTCTTAAACCATCAAAATTAGTTTTAAATTATAAATGATATAATAATATTTCTTTATAAACTAAAATTAAAGCATGTTTTGTATATATGTAAAACTTTATATATATATATATATATATATATATATATATATATATATATAGTTTGTAATGATATTTTTTATGATTTTGTTGGAAGCTATGAAATTTAAATTATAAAATAAATGTTTTATAATAAAATTTAAATATATAACAAAATAAGTTATTATTTTTATTTTATTTAATTCATAGAATTTTTTGTCATTAGATTTTATTTAAAAAATTTTAATATATTTAAAAAATTTTAATATATTTAAAAAAAATTTAAATTATTTAAAATTTGAAAAAAAACAAATTAAAATAGAACTTTGAATAATTTAAAATCTAAATTTATTTAAAAGATTAATTTTGTTGCTCCAAGTGATTGGATCTCAACATAATTACTTTGATAGACTTCTTTATTTGAGATTTGAGGCGTACTAAGCTTTATGCTTTTTCATCAAAGGAGGAGGATGAGATAAGTGTACTATCTAGATTGATTTTATGGCACTATTTTATTTCAAAATTTGAAATAAATAATTATATAAAAAATAATATAAAAAATAACAGTTAGCTAGCTAATGAATGGATAATTGGTAGAAATGCATGGATAACTCATAGCTTATGAATGAATAACCAACATTTCATGGAAAATAGCTAAAAGAATGTGAGATAGAAAGAAAAAGAATATAAAAAATAATTGATAGTTGATAAATGGATAACAAGCAGAATAGTTAGGCATGGATAGCTTACAATTGAACCAATTTAACTCAAAGAATATGAGAAATACAAAAAATATTCCAAAATATCTTTCATTCCTTAACTATTTGATTCTTATCGACATGATCTAACCACAAACTATATGGATCTGTTAGTTCAAATCCATTAAAATTTAAATTATTTAATAGTAAAGTTAGAATAAGATAGATTTATAAAAGTTATTTAAGATTTATAAAAGTAATTTAAATATTCTAAGTTTTGGAACTTTTACCAATATATTTTCTACAGATTTATAAAAGTGTCATATTTTGAAGACATTGAATCCATTTAAAAATACAATTTAAACACTTACAAACTAAAATTTTACTAAAACTTAGAATTAATAGACTATTTCTTTGTAAATTTTCATTTCAAATATGAAATAATAATAATAATATTAATTTGAATTACAATTATTAAACTAACTATATTTATTAGATAAGTAAAAGAAATTATATTAAATTTTTTATATCAATATTAATTTTAATATTATTACAATTAATTTTAAAAAATTATAAAGTTATATTAATATTAAGAGTAAGAAAAATGATTTATTATAAATAATTAGTTAATCTTAAATAAAAAAATCAAAATGATTTCTATTCTTTTGAAAAAAATAAATATTATAAAAATAAGAATAATTTTTAATAAGTTTCATAATGAAAAACTAGGAAGTGGATAGTTATATCTAAACCAAAGGAAACTTTAGTATCACCACTAATATTTATAATGTATTGCCTTATAAAAATTAAAATCAATTTGTTCATCTTAAATTTATTTGATAGTAAGAGTAACATAATAAAACAAAACTATTAACATTAACACTATTAATAAAACATAATAACCTTTTATGAAAGTTAAAATGAATTTGTTAATTTTAAGTTTATTTAATAAGTAAAACAATAAAAAAATATCAACATTAACACTATTCACAAAACATAATAACTATTTTTTTTTCACAAAGGCTAATAAGAGTAATAGTCATCTTCCATTTTCTTATAAATTTGTTTATTTCAAAATAATTTTAATTTATATATATCAATTTCATTAATAATAATAATGTTTTTATTTAATTTTACAATTTAAAGAAAATGATGTTTATATTTAACTTTTCTATTTAATAAATTTTACAAATTTAATATCTTTGAAGTGGGTAAGTTAGTTATATAATTTATATTTTTTTAATAAAAATTGATATTATGATTTTAATTTTTTTAATTTTATATTTTAATAATTAAATCTAATTCTTCAAAAATAAATATAATATTATCTAATTTTAAAATACAATGTACAAAGTTAATATCCTTAAAGTGATGGTAGGTTAGTCACATAATCTATGTTTTTTTTATAAAAATTGATATTATGATTTTAATTATTTTTTTTTATTTTCATAATTAAATTGAATTCTTCAAAAGTATAATATTATCCAATCCTATAGAGGAACTCTAATTACCTAGGCCTAAATAAACAAGAGAGATCAAACACCTTAGAAAATTCCCAAATCCAATGCAAGTTAATGACAAGGTATTAATCATGTAGTCCTTAAACCTCCTCAAGCCTAGTGAAATATAAATTGAATTTAGGGAAAAAGGTAGCTAGGAAAAACTCCATAATATTCTCTCCTCCATTCTCCACATTAATGCCCAGTTAAATATGCTCCTACTGGACACATAGAGTGGAGTACGTGATATTACCTACAAGATCGAGGAAATAGCTACCCATTTCTTCCAACTAAAAATGCTTCACCACCTATCATGTATTGAATTATTAATTGGGAACGTTGGATACAAAAAATCAATTATAAACTATGGGAGACGCTTCATTATCCAAGAGGTTTGTTTGATGGCTTTGGTCTCTCAAAATGATAGAACTTTACTAATTCTTACCTCCTTACCTCTTTATTTGATCTAACAATAATCCATGCAAAATTTTATGCCTAAGAGCCTCATTGTTCTTATCTTTAAAAGTGGTGATAAAAATAACCCCTCTAATTATCACACCATTATGATTAGTCCTCTGTTAGCCAAACTTTATGGTAGCATTCTAGAAAAGAAAACCATTGTATGGATAGAAAGTGAAGGTAGAGGAATAAAGGTCAGTCATGATTTAGAAGACATCAATATACCACGGATCACCTCATTACAAATCAACGAACTTTCTAATGTGCGTTAAAAAATATTTTCGAAACTTTTGTCACTCTTGTTATCTTGTATGGTTGTGAAGTTTGTGGTTGTAATATCTCTAGAGAATCCTAGAGAAGGTTTGAGAAAATATGGAAGTGTTACATAAAGTATAACCACAAGATTAAAAGAAATACACCCTACCCTATTCTCCTTCTAGAAGTGGGCAGTCTCCCCATTGAGAGTATCACTATGACTTGTTACTTGATGTACAATAACATGATAAATAAGATGGGAGACCAATTAATCCCTAAATTTGCTTTAAAATCTAGTGAGAAATAATTAGAGGTTAACAGGAAGTTATGATAAATTATGAAGAGGTCATCAACCCTAATATGGAAGATCAAAATTACCACTTTGTTTAAGTAGTTTGAGGAAGAAAATTAATACAGTCAAAATAAGAAAGAACTTTCATGAGCTTCATAGTGAAATAGGGCGCTGGACAATTCCTAAAATGCTATTGTCAGAAAGCATTTTCCTTCTCTATGAGACTATGAGTGTTGAGAAAAAAAACCATTTCTCTTATAATTCCCTACATACACCCACATTAGATCGCAGTGATATAATCTTTGTCAATTTACAAACCTCCATAACCTTCTAACTTGTCAAAAATATGGTAACCTAAGAACATTTCCTTCTAATCTCTTTGATCATAGAAATAAAAGTTTAAAGATGAATCAACGTAATCTTCTTGAAATTTGATAGACCAACATTAATATCAATGGACTCTAACCATCATCACGATCATCATGATTGATGAATCCCTTGTAACTAAAAGAATCTTAATCTTCTTTGTGCCAAAAAACTTAAATTCTTAAAATGAAACGAATACCTCAACATTTCATTGTCATAACCCCAAAAATATACAATATAT